>JASDQU010299104.1:1692-13978 GCA_032191745.1 Picea mariana
ACAGTATATGTGTCATTGTTCAAAAGAAACTCCTTCGCAACCTAGGCAAAGTACATATCAAAGTGATCACTCAACCCAGGGTCTTCTTACCGATCCTGATGTAGTACGAATCTAACCATGTGAATAGATGTCCTGATGTCGAACATGGAAGAAACCACTTGATTACCGGTCAATGATGTAAACCGTTAACAAGCACGAGGGACATCACCATTAATGTCAATGATTCCCAAGGTACTCTAGTACATTCCAACGAATGTGAATGGATGAGATGAATTCGAACATCCGTCGAATCATCCGATCAGAGGTCAATGATGTAAACCCACTATCGAATGTGAGGAAGCCTGCCATTGAGGTATGCAGGTCCCAAAGTACTAACTGGTTTCTAAGTCTAGTTCCTAGATAATGTGTTGAAGTCGACAGGAATAAAATCATCGAAGGAGGGCCTTGATGTTTCCCCCATCAAGGACACGAAATGGAAACAGAGATGTAATTGGTAGATCACATGAACATGGACTGACATGGTTATTGAGACAAGATATTTGTGATGGCTGACTCTCGAGGCAGATACTTCCCTCGAACACTGAGGCACAACAACAGAAACATGACATGGACCAAAACTTGATGATGCAGTGGATGTTGTGACTTACGTCGGGTGACCCAGAGGAGTGAAAGAAACTCAAAGGATTGGCTCAGTGCAAAGGTTCAATGGATTATAATGCGTGCAAAAGACAAAGTGCCGTGTCCAAGGGCGACTCTAAGAATTACTTGGTAATGTTCTCAAGAGACTGCTTGGCTTGCTTCTTTCAAATTTTCCCCCATCCAGATAGACGAGTACCTCTTTTTAATTTAACGAGCTCGAGAAGGGTAACACATGCTCGATATAACTCACCTTTGGTAAGTTCCTCTTCCTTTGTTTAACGAACTGGAAGAAGTAAGGGTTCGGTCCCATACGGGCCTGTCGATGTTCGTTTTAGCGAGTCCAAAGACAGAAATATCGAAGGTTTTTCATGATTATAGAGTCTGGAAAAACACTTAAAAGAGAACTCTCTCAGTTCCTTTTTCGTACAGTTAGTCTCACGAGGCCGAAAAAGAGATAAACTACCACTCGAAAGACGCCCTTTCGAACCTTTTAACGAGTGTGAAAGGAAGCAAGATCACTCGATGATCTTTTCATATTTAGAGAGTCTGAAAAGAGTTTAAAGATGACTCCAGGGGGTTCATTTTTTGTGTGTCCATATGGGTCCGAAAAAGAGATAAAAGTCTACCCGGTGCGTTGTTATATTCTCGAGCTTGAGAACGAACTAAGACTATGCTCGTGGATGTGAGAAGGTAAACAAACGATCAGAACTGCTTTGAAACCTGTAGTGTCAAAACTGCAATCCAGAGGTTTAGTGAGGCCATTATACTGTCAAAGAAACCCACAAATAACTATACCTTATAAAAAATGGAAATTTATAAATAGTAATACAAGAAAAATCTTCATTTACCATTTCATTTTGCATAAGGATTTGTAGCAGTGGAGATTCTCATTTTGGAGGTGGATCTTGTTTTGCTCGATACCGAAGCTACGGTTGACCATTTCTCTCGCTGTTTGGACCAGGTAGATCTTCATCTCCCCTTCTTTCAATTACATGGTTCAATATTTGTTTTCACAGCAATATTTAAATTAAAAAACGAAGCCCTATGTCATTCCAAAAAAGATCAAATCGACCTCCATTGAAAACGATGGGAAAAATACATGTGTTTAAAAAAACGTTTTTAGAGGGTGGTAGCATAGATGCCAACGCCTTGATACTTGGGTAGATAGGTCATTTTTGTTAACGAATCCATAAAAAACTCAAAAATATGCCCATGCAGCCATTATGAAAATTATTTTAATTTTAAAACATTTTATTGCTACGTGATGATTGTTGAGTGATAAAAAGAGGGTGTGGTCCCTTTTGAACAGTATGGGCAATAGATTTCAATTTTTTAAATTGCTTAAGAAATTGCCGAAAAATTGAATAATGAAATTCTTTGTTTTTTTGTTTGTAGGTGATTTCGACAACGACCGTGATTGAGTGGAAGGAACGGGAGCATGAGCTCAATGATTTGGCTGCTTTGTGGAGTCCCCGTACGTGGGCCGCGTTGAGAGATTGTGGCCTTCTAAAATTCTTCAAATTACAAAAGATGAAGAAAGAGATTCTTCTGCTTGAGCACATAATCAGTTTGTGGGATGTCGCAGAGCAAGGGTTTCGAATCAGAACATAGCTTCTAACCATCGAGTTGGAAGATGTATATTTCTTGACTGGCCTCTCAAAGAGAGGGATTCCTATAGCTTTTTCCGGATAGAGGGCGCTTCCTGAGCAAGTGGATCGGTATCTCACCCATAGATAAGGTTTCATGAAGGAAAACAAATTGTACATCACATGTAAATAAAAACACATCACATTAAAGACATCATCGTTCACAAATCTTTTGGCACTGTAAAAACTTAGAACTGTATATATATACATAGCGTGACTGAAAATGTTTTGATTACATCAAAAAGTATCTAGAAGAGATCTACCTGTCAGTAGGGAGATTTTCCTTCAATAGAAACTGGCGACTCCACTGGGGAGCTAGACTCTTAACTCTTAAGACAGAAGACGCTTAACATGGACACTGACTTCCTTTCAGATCTATACAAACTAATTTATGAGGAGGAAGGAGAAAAGTACCTTTTTCAAGCGTTTGTCCTTGCACGCTTCGAGTTGAGCTCCAATATTTCGCTCCTCGATGAGCCCTGTAGACAATCAATAGTACAACCACTTCCTACTCTATTGATATTAGCTTGAAATAGATCTATCTATCAGAGACAAGTTCATGTGAGATTAAACACAAACTAGAAAGAAACAGGCCAAGCATGTCATATTGATGAGAACAATGACATAAGTAACTTACAACCATAGATGTGAATGCGATAGCTTCGTCAAGTCCCCTTTGTCTAACCCTTTCTCAAAAGATCCATGATCCGGATGACAACAACTTCATTGATTACTTTCCTCCAGCTCACTGTATGTTTCCTATGAGATCATAGGTTTCATGCTTCCAATTCTTCCCCTTTTTCACCACCATAGAGCCTGCTTATATAGGTTTAGAGAGGCATAACCTCTTGAGGTATCTTTAGGGTAAGATGAGGATTTTCCTCCTTGAGTCATGGATCTTCCCTAAGATCATGGATGAACCAGGAGTTCGAATGCAACTGCCTTCCAAGATTGAAATATCTTCCCCTTATTCTCCTCAACAGATCAATTGTTTCCCGGAATAGGTAGTGCTCCCTCAAAAAGGCCATCAGAGCGCTATAGCGCTCCCTAGTAGGCTTTAGGGGGGCGCCAACACTCTTGAAATGCATAGCACTCCTTCAGAAGGGTTGTTTGGTGTTATAACACTCTCTAGCACTTTATGGGGGAGTGCCAGCGCTCCTAAGAGAGATATAGGGGAGCGCTCTCTTCTAAAACCTTAGATTGAATGCTTCTTTCAGGTGGCAAGAGGTACTTAACTCCAGTTGACCATTCCTCTTCCTTCAAATCAAGTGTTTGAGGCATTTTAAGTCTCTTCTTAGTGTCGTTATAAGTATGACATGGGTATCATGGCAGCATGCTTTGCTTGACACTTGCGACACTTGTGAGCAACATGTGACACTTGCGACACTTATCAAAGAGAGTAATGTTGATGTGTAACACCCTGTTCACATCCATCGCATACGCCTTCATGGTCACCTTTGAGTTCTGGTAAACCTATGACCACTTTGCATATGTATGGTAGCACCTTGTAGTTGAAGTGAGCTAATCTTCAATGCCAAGATTCTTCAATGGCGTGGGTCATGTTAGCTTCTGAGTGACCCTATAGCTTATGCAAGTCACCTTCTTCTCTTCCAATGATGATTTCTCCATTTACGGTCTCTTCTTTAGCATGTTGCCTTCTGCAACCTTCGTTATAGCTTCCTCATGTGACCTAGAGCAAGGTCAACAAAACAACAAGCAAGAATAATATCCTTCTTGATAATATAAAGAAATAGCATGAACAATCATCACAGTAGCTCCTTTAGAGCTATCACTTATAATTTATCTGAAGCAAAGATTAAAGGTAAGGAATACAATACGAAATGAGGTCAACACTCTCATAGTGTTGTGACGAATCATTCTTCCATCGCAACCTGGAACTAACACACGAGGTTTCTCCTAGATGAGGTGTTAGTTGTATCAGGAAAAGCATATACCTCTATATGCTCACATGCTATTAGGTATAATACTTTACAAAGACTGCTATCTCAACTACAGTCATCAACTTGTCATGTGTACCTTTGAATCTTATCAACTTGATTTAATCAAACCTGGAGCCTTGTCTTCAGGAATGAGTGCTTGCTTTTCTTCCAAGTCTCCTTCACTCAAGATGACGAGTGCTTTCTTCAACCTGTCTTCTGTATTGAGACAATACGCTATCTTGACAGAAGGTTAGGTTAGAGGATAAGCTCTATGATCAACTTTTAATCCTTCTAATAATTTGATCATAGCTTCAACATGCAACACTGATTAAGATAGTGTCATGACAAATAGATGTCTATCAGAATAATCACACCTGGGTTGCATCATTCCTCTGAACGTGTTGGATCTTGAGATCCTTCTAGATCTATGGCAAGAGATCCTTTCTCTTGCAAATACTCTTTAGGGTTTAACCATTAAACATATGTGAGTACATACCTCTGATGACATTTGCAGGTAGTGGCTCCATCTGGTAGCAGCGGTAATCATTACCAACTCTTAAGAAAACTTCAAGGGTGATTTCAACTGGTCTTACGGCTACAACTGCAACTGGTTTTGAAACTGCAACTGCAACTGCAACTTAGGGTTTTATGAGGAAACCCTAATTTTTCAAACTTCAAATTTTGAAATTCTGATCGAGGGAATAGATGCGCTGGGTTGAGGCAAGTATGTTGGTGTAGTCAGAATTTTGAAAATCCAACTTTTACCCCCTCAAACTTGATCTGCGGATTTCTGGACTGGTGCTTCTGGTTTTCTGGTACTCTGGTACTTCTGGTACTCTGGTTTTCTGGTTTTCTGGTACTTTGAGAAACTAGGGTTTCACTTTACGGGAGATCTAGCCACTGAAAAGGTGCGTTGAAGGTGCCAAAATGATCCTTTGGGGAGGGCGCAACTTTCTAGGTGGTTTTGGAGCTGAAAAGCTTCACTTTTGAAAAACCCTAATTTGCAGGTACGACAACAGTGACGTTTTTCTCTTGTGAAATATGCTTCCTTCAGGTTGGCTCTGATACCATGTTAATGTTTATGCCATTATTATAGTTCTTTGCATTTCAATAGATAACAACAACGTAAGAACAAGATCACTGAGAAATACACATTCACAAGAGACACAACATTTATCCTAGGAAACCCTCTAGGGGAAGAAAACCCAGCAAAACTTCCTTAATATAGATAGCCAAGACAATGCCAAGAGATCTCTATGCTAAAACAGAAAGTCCTCTCCAAGATATGCGCCACTGTCTCTCTCCTTTGCCGATAACAGATCAGAACTTGTCTCAAAACTGAGCAAGTGAGTTGTGTTCAAATGAGGCGCTAGCCTCATTTATTTATACAAGTTCTGGCACATGTGAAGTGTCTCTTCACTGGCAGGGCCGAATTCTCAATATGGGTGGGTAAACCCACCTTTATTATATTTTTTGGTCTCTTAATTAACTTTTGGGGCCGACTTCTTATTCTTCCTATTACAATTGTCTTTTGACCAATCCGCAAAAGGGGATTTAGTCCTATTACAATATCCAACATGATCAATCCATAATGGGGATTGATCCTATGAATAAAATATCAATAATAATAAGAATAATCTTTCCAGTTACATTATTTCAACATTATGGGAGAACAGGTACAAGAAATCTTATGCACTCATCTACAATGAATTCATCGCCCGTATTCATTTTATTATTTTCAAGAAGGAATGCTCAATATTATCTACAACGGCTGAGAAAATGGTAGAAAAAGCAGACCATTAGTATTTAAATGAATGATCAACCTACATCAGGGTATTCGAGGCCACTGGAGCACCACATCTCCTACCTGCTCGTGTCCCAAACGGAATTATCATCGGAGAAATCTACTATCAGACTATCCTGCAGGGATACAATGCCACATTGGTCAAGGATAAGAAGTGGGCTTTCATACCCTACAGTTTTCATATATGTTTTTATCTAGTAAAAAATAATGCTCAAGACAAACAAGAAGGGTTGAGCCAACCTGGATTCAGGTTATCGACAGGCCAATTCCATAAGCACGACCCTAAAGGCCTGGTACTCCAACATGCTTCACAGGTATCATCTTGTTGTCCATATGCTCATGATAAGTTTGAGGATGAAATTTTCACAGAATGTGCCCAGGATTGGGACGAGATGGTGTAGAGGATGGCCAACTCAAACATGACTAGGTTCAAGGCCATGAGCATGGACGAACAGGTGGAAGCAATAGAGCAGTTGGCTCAAGAGGCCCTCAGAGCCAGGAAAGAAATCAGAGCGGAAGAAACAACAGAGGCATAGAGAAGAGGATTTCTCTTGCTAGAAGGGGCACAAATATTCATTGATCAATTGAAAAATGACCCTAATCTGATAGAAATGAAAAGGATTCGCATTGATGTCCCAATCGAAATCCAAGGGGAACTAAGTGGCCTAGAGCCGATCCAACTTGAAGAAATCATCGGGTCAGAAAACCCTGAAGTTCCACCATCACAGATCATATCACTAGGGGAAATGTCAACCCAGCCCGAGATAGTGAGGACATCAAGGAGAATAGGTGTACCAAATCCCTTGTTCGATTTAATAATCATCTACGATGATGAGGAGAGTTCAGAGGTGTCCCTCATCACTCCAATGCAGATTACAGAAGAAAAGGAACCTAATAGAGTATCCACCCCGGGTCATGATGCTCAAGTTCAGATTCATCCGCAAATCGAGCATGAGGCAGAAAGTGCCTTAGACACCGATCCACTCGACATACCAGGAACCCCAATGGATAACTTGAAGGATGTGTTAGGAGCAGTAGAACAAGAAGAAGAAATTCCACAATAGGAAATCAACATTTCAACAACCAATCATCAATTAAGTATCGAACCTGACCCTGATTCCTCATCTTTGGTCGGTGACTTACCACCCGATGAGAAATAACTAGAGGTTGGGCCATCGGGACATATAGAATAGGTGAAGGAACCTAGCCTTGAACAGATATACACAGTTGAGAGCCAGGGAAACACTCTAACTTGGGGAGAACAACTAATCCTCGAACCTGTTGATGAGGTCGTTGATATACAAGCAATCGCCTACGACCGAAAGAGGAAATCCATCATGAAGAGAAGCACTAAGAAGAGAAGGCTTACGGTGGACAGTTGGTCCTCATCACCAAAGAGGAGAAATTGATCACCACATAGAATGTCAGGACGTCTGATCTTATCGGCGCAGGGATGGTGATCACAGATGCCACCCTGGATAGAGAAAGGAAAGATGAAGAGGAGTTTCCCACTACACTAAAGGAGCTTAAGCATATGCACCATTTGGATAAATATTATCAGGACTCCACACATGCCATGGTGTTTTTGAGGAGTGAGTTCCAAGATGCCTACAACAAATTCACAAATGAATGACACCTTTCACTGCAGGGATATTCAACTTCCAAGAAGACACTCTTATGGCGCTAGCGACCTACAAAGATGTGGAAATATGGTATGAGAAGGCCCACCAAGAAGTGGAAATAAATGATTACATCGGTGTGGTTCAAAAGGGTCAAGACGCCGAAGAGAATGAAATTCGAGTGCTAAGGGAGAGTAGCATAGATCAGATAAGGAAGGCAGTCGAATACTGGGTGAAAATGGCTCAAGAACCTCAGTGGGAGATTCAAGAAAGATGGGTCGATTGTGAAAGGAGTTGGGTCAATATCAATCGGTAAATGAAAGACACTGGTCTCCCAAAATTCGGTTCACCCGAGGATTTTGTTGACTTGCATGACATAGTCAAACAACATGCAGAACAAGACTCGGCATGGACTGCAAAGATAGAAAATGTGGTGAACAGGGTGCCAGGACAAGTACAGCAATTCATGGAGCAGCCGATCAAGGCTCGAACAATATTACAACAGTTAAGTGTGAAGATATTCAAGTATCGGGCATGGGCAGTAGAAGTAAAGGAGGTCCTTTCGGCCCAATGGACCAACACAGATTCCTGTATGCCAACACATGTGATGAACTATTCGTCAAATTGTTAGAGTATGAGAAGAGTCATCAACTTCAGTGAAACCAATCGATGACTCTTAGAATACAGAAATATGGAAGCATCATGTGGCGATGTTTTGTTTTACTTGGCTTTCACTTTCGATAGTTATTTTTAGTTAATGATTTGTTATAAATAAGAGGATCGACCTTTTAGAAAGGGTCGATGGTTTTGGAAAAGACCCTCATTTTTGGAATTGTAACGAACTATTTAGGAACTACCTTAATTGAGAAGTCCAATTTAGGACCGGAGACAAACTTCTATTTTTTTCATCAAAGGCATGTGTGATTGGATTTGAGGAGGAACTACTTCCGACTTTGTTTCATGAATGGATGATGTAATGAGTAAGGGTTTCTGAATCTATTGATAAGTTAGGTGATTCAATATTTGTATGTAGTTCTTGTTCTTAATGATGGAAATCAAATCGTTGTGTTAATGTGTGATTAATGGTTAGAGCTAAGGAAATTGTTTTTCTTGCCATCATTTTATTGCATGTATGTTTTCTTTTGATAATTGTATCTCAGTAAATAATTGAAATACCAGCAAGTTGATGTATTAGTATTAGGCTTGTCACAGGTGTTAGAACCCTATATAATAGAGGATCAGTGTTCTGAATAATATTTATCTATTTCAGGCAGATGTGTTTCCTCATGATGCATGGCGAAGGCGGCGGAAAGCGCTCGACACTCACCAAGCAGAAAATCAGTACCTGCATGTGAGCTTCAAAGCGAGTTCCGTTGCATTTTAGAAAAAAATGGTGGATTGGTTTGAAACGGTAAAAGTTTAATTTTTGTGGGCAAATGAAAACTTGGTTTGTTTGCCAAAATTTGGTCCTTTTTAGCAAATTTGGCCCCTCGGCCTTTATGCAGAGTTTGGCTTGTTTATCAAAATTTAAATATTTTGCCAAATATTTTTCAGCGAAAAGTTATAGTGGCCTAGGGCCAACCTCCGAATGCTCGACACCAAGGATAAACGCTATTTCATGCACCAACAACTAGCACACAAGCCAGCGCCGACACCAAACCCCAAAGCCCAAGCCTCAAGCTCACTTCATCGAAAGACTACATAACGGTTGGCTCTTATAATCACCTAAACTTCAAATTACCACGTGAATGTGGGATATTGCCCACAAAGAATCAAAAAATATATAAAACGCAGCGTTTAAAACCCTATGCCAAGTGTTTGAAACCAGTTTCAAGGTGTCGATTGCAGGGAGCCACACATCTGCATCAACAACAACACAAGTCAACCACCAAAGTAGAAAATATCCAAGCCAACACTCGAGCGCAAGGGGCCAAGCCCGAGACTCCAACTCCACGCAACCTGTTACACAACAACGCAACACACAAAGACACGGGTTACAGCAACAAACATGCAGGACCAAGAATAGTGCCAAACACGAACATGGAGGCTCAACCAGTGAACGGAGTCTATCAAAAGAACGAACCCAGTGTTGCAATACCCATGCCCTCACATATGTCTGGAGCTGGACCTAGCTCATATACAAGGCCTGCACAGCCACTACATCCAATGCAAATCCATGCAGTTGGAGGATTAGGTGGAGCGGTTGATAGAGGAATGAATTCTTCCTCCAATCCATACGGTCATCCAGATGTTGCCTCTTCCTATCAACCACCTCCCATGTATTCAAGCAGAGGACCAATTGCTAGAAATGAGGCTCCTGCAAGAATTATTCCTATTGCAGCATTGAATCCTTATCAAGGCCGATGGACAATAAAGGTTAGAGTCACTGCTAAGGGGGATCTTCGTTGCTATAACAATGCAAAAGGAGATGGAAAAGTTTTTAGTTTTGATCTGCTAGACTTGGATGGTGGGGAAATACGAATAACATGTTTTAATGCTGTTGCTGATCAGTTTAATGATCGGATAGAAAGTGGGAAAGTTTATATAATCTCTAAGGGAAGTTTAAAACCTGCGCGGAAAAATTTTAATCATCTAAAGAATGATTGGGAAATTTTCTTGGAGTCTACTTCAACAATAGAACCATGTTTGGAGGACGACAACTCAATACCAAAGCAGAATTTAAATTTTATACCAATAAGTGAAGTTGAGAACATGGAAAACAATTCAATGGCAGATGTCATTGGTGTTGTAATCTCAATCAATCCATTGAGTATAATCATGAGAAAGAATGGTACAGAGACTCAAAAAAGATCTTTTCAACTGAAGGACATGTCAGGTCGCAGTGTGGAGTTTACTATGTGGGGTGCCTTCTGCAATAAGGAAGGTCAACAGATTCAAGATTTATGTGATTCTGGAGCCTTCCCCATCCTGGCTATGAAAGATGGACGGATTAGTGATTTTAGTGGAAAATCTTTGGGGACAATCTCCTCAAGCCAACTTGTTGTAAACCCAAACCTTCCATAGGCTCATCGATTGAGAGACTGGTTTGTGAAAGAGGAGACATACAGTGATGAACAGCAGGTAAATTCTATGGTCGTTAAAGCAGAAAGATTCGTTTATTCTTCTGAAAGTAGGATTTTATTGGATTTGATCAGTAAACTTTCCAGTGGAGAGTTTAGTCATATGACAGTGTCAACACCAAATCTAGGAACGAATGTTGGATCATACAGTACAAGATATGGTGGAAGTGGTTTGGGCAATAATTACGTCTCCAATGGGCTAGGTGCAAATCAATCTAGTGAAAATATTCTTGGCAGTTAGAGCACAAGGGGCATTTTTCCTTCATGGCATTCGACTTACAGTTGAGCAGCCAACAAGAAAATGATCACCTCCAGAATCTGATGGCAGCAAAGAGACGAGGTGGAAAAATATCCCAGTTTTCAGGCATTGTTTGAACCATCTGGAAAAAAAGAAATTCAGTTACAGGGAACACATGGCAGGAAGTTATAGCACTGATCCTCCAATTGGCAACCAGTTACCCAACCACCTCAAGGCATTCAACTGCTGCCACATTTGTTCATTGGGATGATGTAAGAGTCAATTTGCCAGTGAACCTTAACAAACTCCAGATGTCCATATAGCAGTTACCTAATCAAATTTCCTGGGATTTACTGTCTTATTTGTTTTAGGAAACGATTACAGATGTCATGCATGATTGTAACTGCTTTTCTATTTTTAGAAAGCAAAGTTAAGGCCCGAATCTTGAAAGGCTGAGGGGTTTTTATTATTTATAGAGATGTAAAAAAACAGAGAGAGGGTTCGACTGGGGCGGAGTGAGAGAGGTTTCGACCTGTGGAGTGTTCTTCCATATGGCTGGACCTGTGAGAGGTTTTTATTGTGCTGGACTGTAGGTTGTGCTTAGCCAGAACATTTTTTGTAATCATTTAAAGATTGATCAGTAAAGGACATGTTTTTCACAAGATTCCTGTGTGGAGATGCTGGTGGTGTTTCTTATCTTTGTTAAGTTTTCCTGTTATCTTTCAATTTGTTTTCAGTTCTTATTATCAGAAGGAAAGTAATAGAAGCAGAATTTATCAGCAGATACTCTGCCTCTGAGCTTGTGATGATCTTTATGTTTATCTTCTAAAAAGCTAGTTTAGGAATTCCTAGCTGCTCCTTTGTCTGGATTTTTCCTCCCCTATTTCTTCCTCAAATCGACATCATCAAGACTTATTTCGATCCAATATTTCTACTACCTTTCCTTGTGTAAAAGATTTGTCCAAATCTGAGATGTGAATCACATTTTTAAGCACAAACCCCATTTGCCCAATGGCCCTCCTTGCTGTCCCAAACTAACCATTTAAAAATCAAAGACTCCATATTTTCATTACTTTCATAGCTAGCCTAAAATCCATCCCTTACAAACCAAGTTAAATCTAAAAGAGAGATCCCTCTCTGAGTCTTGGAGGGCTAGATACAAGACTCAAAGTGGTTCAAGGTTACCTCTGTGATTGCCTCAGCAGCCTTAGGCAAATTACAGAGCGCTAACATTAATGGCGACTCTGCTGGGGAAGAACTAAAAAATTGACAATTTCACGTTTCTTTCCCCTAAAAAGAACATTAAACTTTGAGAAGAAA
>JASDQU010299106.1:913-11916 GCA_032191745.1 Picea mariana
ATCAGGCAACGATCTGCTAAAATGTTTAGATAAATCCATCCTATCTTGAATGGGTCGTAGCGGTCTTGAAGCGTCTTAGCTGAAAGCAGTCCTTCTCCTGCCCACAACACGATCACATGCCGGGCAAAAAGAATTTCGTCTTCTAAGGAGGCTGCAGCTACGAGTAGCAAGCAGGATTCGATATTAACGTCCTCTTTTTCCGAGTGAGTCGAAACTGAATCTTAGGCAATCATCGATGCTCTCCGCGTTCGACAGCCTTTGCAGAGCCCATATCCACTGCTTTGGATGAGTACCGCCGGCCATTGCACTTCCTACTACTTTGATTGCAAGCGGAATCCTTTCACACATATGACAGAGAAGCTTGGCCTTTTCATTTGATGGCGGATTTCTATTATTGGGAAAAGCATGATGAGCAAACAACTTCCAGCTGGCATGTTCGTTCAAGTCCCTGATTTTTATTGTGTACTCATCTGTAATTCTCATTTTTAACAATGCCGCTTGATCCCTCGAACTGACAATAACTTTCGAATTGGAATGGTCACTTACAACATGCAGTATACCCAATCGCTGCAACAATTTCCCAGCATCCCGTTTCCATACATTAATTAATTCAAAAGTCAATTTTGAGTGGATTTTTGGGTGTGAACTTTAGTTGTCTAGCAAACTAAACAGGTGTGTGTTTAGTTTGCTAGGCAACTAAAGTTCACACCTAAAAATCTAGCCATGTTAAGGGTGGATGGTAAGTAAGAATCCCAAGTGATTTTGAGAGCTTAAATACCCATAAGTTTGGATTCTTAACTCATTGTTGAAATGTTTGCTTTACAAATAACAAATATTTCTAATAAACAAAAATAAAAGATAATCAAAACACATCATATAATTGCCATAAAATGTTTTGAGATGATAAGAAAATGGAAGAACATATTCTAGAGTGGACCTTTCCCAGTTTCAAAGAAAAAGAAAAAGAAGAATAGTTTTGTATAGTTTAAAAAAATTGTGAGATTGATAGTTGACTTTTGCCCAAGATAAAGAAGAAGGAATAAAAAGTTTTGAAGAGTAAATAAAACTTTTAATACATATAATGTTAAAAACACAATGATTATGAACTCATAATTATCAACTAATGATATACAAATTTGATAATAAAAAATAAATTATATAAAAAATTGATTAAAAAAATTAATTATATAATTATATCAAGGCTTCCTAATAAAAAGCCAAATCCATTACACCAAAATTCATCACAATACCAACTTCCATGTTTTCTATAAAATTGGAAGTATAATGTTTTCTATAAAATTGGAAGTATAATGTTTTCAGTTTTTGTATGTCTGACATTGTCATCACTTCAATATTTATTTTCTGAACTTCTTCACAATCCTTTTTCAATATATCTTCACAATCTTTTTTCAATATATCTGAACAGCCATAAATTCTTATTTTTTTGAGTGTTTTCAAATTCAAATAAGTCTTTGGTAATATCTTCAATGTTGGACACTCCATTATAGTAAATATTCTTAGTAAAGCCATTGCACCCTCCCTTACTTGTGGCAACTCCTTTAGCTTTTCTAATCTAACAAGTGAAAATATTTCTAACAAAGGAAATGCTCCTTTGTCACCAAATTCTTCAGGAAACTTCCTTAATTTAGAACAAGCTATAATCTCCAATCGCCTTAAACTCTCAAGCTTATGCAAATCTGGAAGCTCTGTCAACGTACCACACTGGAACAATATAAGTGAACTCAATTTTTTAAACTGATGAAAATTACTGTCCATTTTAACCAAGTGAGAGCATTTCAAAGAGAGCCTTTCTAAATTTGACATGTTGCTCATGTCACTTGGTAAACTTTTCATTCCTGTGAGGATCAAACGGAGGGTGTGAATTTGGGCCATACTGCCTAATGTCCCCGCACTCATAGTTTCTCCGTTGTTCTGTAGTTCTAACCTCTTGAGTTGCTTCAATCCCCCTAAATTATGAATAGAAGCCACTTTTTTGCACCTATGCGATACAGGCTTTTTCCACAGGGTGCTGCATTCTGCCATATGTAAGCACTGCAAAGATGAAAGCCGCGAGATACTATAAGGAAGAGATTGCAAATCTTTACATTGGTGAAGGCCGAGATACCTTAGGGATTTCAACATATGAAGTCGAGAAGGTAATTTTGTGATTGAAGAGAAGCTTAGGTCAAGGATCTCGACGTTTACAAGATTGGTAAAAGATGCAGGTAGTCTTTTGATGGGCGTAGCCAATAACCTCAACGATACTAGATGTTTCAAACGCCCCAAACTCTCTGGCAGTGACTGCACTGCAGTCCCGCTCAAATCCAGAACCTTGAGAGAGATCATACTCCCAATCAAACTTTCTGGAATTTCTGTTAAATCTCTGTTTTCAGAGATTAAAAATGAGCAGATATGTGGAAGACTTAATGACTGGTCAAACGAACTCAATTTGTTTCGGCTCAACAAAATCCGAGTGCTTCCGGAACACTCATTTACATTTAACCCTGTCAAACCCCTACCCACACTGCAGTAGAATTTTTCTTCCTCCACAGCAATACGGATTGCCAAATCACGAAGGGCGTCGTGCATCTTGAAGCAAACCACGTGTCCATCATAGTCTCTCATCATCGGTTCAATCAGGCAACGATCTGCTAAAATGTTTAGATAAATCCATCCTATCTTGAATGGGTCGTAGCCGTCTTGAAGCGTCTTAGCTGAAAGCAGTCCTTCTCCAGCCCACAACATGATCACATGCCGGGCAAAAAGAATTTCGTCTTCTAAGGAGGCTGCAGCTACGAGTAGCAAGCAGGATTCGATATTAACGTCCTCTTTGCCGAGTGAGTCGAAACTGAATCTTAGGCAATCATCGATGCTCTCCGCGTTCGACAGCCTTTGCAGAGCCCATATCCACTGCTTTGGATGAGTACCGCCGGCCATTGCACTTCCTACTACTTTGATTGCAAGCGGAATCCTTTCACACATATGACAGAGAAGCTTGGCCTTTTCATTTGATGGCGGATTTCTATTATTGGGAAAAGCATGATGAGCAAACAACTTCCAGCTGGCATGTTCGTTCAAGTCCCTGATTTTTATTGTGTACTCATCTGTAATTCTCATTTTTAACAGTGCCGCTTGATCCCTCGAACTGACAATAACTTTCGAATTGGAATGGTCACTTACAACATGCAGTATACCCAATCGCTGCAACAATTTCCCAGCATCCTGTTTCCATACATCATCTAAAAACAAAACAAACTTACTACTCTGCTGCAGTCTCTCAATCAACCATTTTTTTACCTGTTCTTCCTCGGCATCTAGACTATTTTGTAAAATTATCCATTTTTCTGTATGTTCTTCATTGATATTTTTAACTACATCTACATTAGATTGTATGGCAATCTGAGTCCAGAGTTGATTCATAAGACTTGTAAACGATGGACATTGCGAGACAGTGAGCCAAAGCAATAAGGCATCGCTAAAGTGATTGCGCACCTTTTTGTCGTTGAAGAGTGTTTTGAGAAGCAGTGTCTTTCCGGAACCACCCTTGCCAAGCACCCCAATGAATTTACTAGCATCTGCATCAGCTTTCACCAACTTCTCTAGATTCTCAAGGGCTCTGTGTTGTCCCACTATAAGGGTTTCGTCCATCAACTTCATCCTTGCAGTGGGCAATGGATCAATACTAGCAGCTTGGGAACTGGTTGCAGAACTTGTTGAAGGTGCCAAGACGTCACCGACGCTTTGCCAACCGGAGTTTGAAGGTGCAAATGTGGCTGTCACGACATCCGAACCACGGGTAATGTGGCTAGCATCAGCGAACACTCTATCAGTTCGGGCGATGTCCACCAAAGGAGACATCAATTTTATATGTTCGGTGATACTTGAAGTCAAACTGGTGATCCTTTTGCTCATATGAGAAGTAAGAAAAACGCCATATACTGGTACTGTGCATTGTTGCACCATTTCAGATGTTTGTTGGAGAAGTGCGTCCAACTCGCTAAGCCATCCGCTCAAATCATTAAGCCATTCATTGACCGCCGAGTCCTTTGATTTCTTCCAATTCATTACCAGCCGGTGTTGCCGGATCTGCTTGATGATAGGCTCCGTGCTCATTATCAGATATTTCAGAGAAGCCAACTCTTTGTTGCAGCGAACGCCAATGTTTATGTGATGAAGTATCTGCTCCATTGCCTTGTCGATACTCACACACATAAATCCATACATGTTTTTTTCAATAAATCCCTTTTGCAATCCCCTCTCTAACACAACAAATAGAGTCCCTCAAACTGTTTAATATATCCTAGAAAAATCTCAGAATGGCAATTCGACTCTCAAGAATTACTAACATAGAATCCTTGAGGAAGATGTATATAACTCATAGCAATCCCCCAGATATATATTTGGCTGGACTCATAGGAATATATGCTCAGGTAGCGGATTTTCTAAGGAATTTTCAAAGCTTTCGTTTCACATTTGGAATGAATTCGTTCTTTGATTTCGAAGACGAAAGGTGAGTTCCTCCATGAACATTATTGAAATAAGGAACTTCTTTCATATAAAGTGCCGGGCATAATTATTTTGAAAAGTCATTCAAGACCCACCGCCTTCTAACGATCTTCATTCTTATCCAACCCTACACTACATAAAGAGCCGGGCATATTTACTTTGAAAGTTATTCTATGCCCACCTTCCCACGATATTTATTCATATTTCTACTTCTCACCATAAAAAGCTTATTTATCTAAAGAACTTGGCATATTTATATTTTTAAAAGCGAATCCAATACCATGTGATTTATTTTAAAAAAGTTATTCCATGTTCCATGTCTAAGTAAACAAGATCTATTTTTAAAAGGTTATTCCATGTCTATCTTCGTTAAATAAACGAGAGCGGCGGCGGTGGCAAAGTCTCACCTTTGGGTTGGGAGTAATTTTAGAGTTGGGTTTTGAGACAAAAGTTTACAAATTAGTGGCTATCGCTCAAAAAGTAGAAGATAGTAAACTCGTAGCACGGAGTTCTTCAATGGTATTAGATACACAAAATCACAAGTGCTATCCATACTAGTAGATCAACAAAGTTTTATTGGGTCTAAAAGAAACAAACACTATTAAAAGCAATTGTTGGGACTATGGTCACAACTACACTAGAGAGGGATCATAGTTAAAATTAAAATGGAGAGCAGAGAGAGAGTAAAGTGAGTTAAAAAAGATGTAAAGATGTATACATTAAAAAAAATTAGATATTAAATTTATGGCACTATTTAAAAGATATTATATTAATATTTAGGAAGGAACAAAATTAGGAGAATAGATATATAAAAGTGCATACAAAATAAAAATTAACATGAATACATCTACTCCATAACAATAACAAGTTTTGTGGGTTATGCTAAGTTAACACTATCCAAAACAACCATAAGAATAATAAAAACTTACTCATTCATAACAATATTTAGATCATTTTCATCAAAATAATAGAAAAAAAAACCACTTCATCACAATAAAAGAATTCAAAACTAACCTCATTATAATTATGAACCAATTGATATGCACTTATGTGAATGACTCAAGAAAAAAACTTCCATTTCAATATTACGTCAAACCAGATTAATTCATTGAATTCTTTGTTTATATATTTAATTACGCCGAAAGGCGTACACCTATTGAGAATGGGCACAATTAATCACCTTTTAATTTAAAATTCTAATCTTATGGCTAACAATTGAAGATGCTGACATATTCTTAGTCGTACTCTCTAATCAATGGATGAAATTTAATGCTCATAACTTCCTTGCATTTCTGGATACTTTCATTACCTTGTTTACTTTTTCACATTTACTTAATATGATTAAGAAATTACTTCTCTATCCATTGATTGACAGGTTAACTAATTAAGAAAAATTAATATGTATAAAACTTTGCATTGTCACGTTCCTTGAGATTAAGCGTTTGTAGCTGGATGCAGTGGTAGCTACGACAGTGGTAGCTGGACGCAGTGGAAGCTGGGCGTTGTTTCAACTAACACGACAACGTTTTAGTGGCCAATATCTTTTGACGTTCTCCAACCGTGAGTCGGCTGTGCTAGTTGTTACTATAACAATTACATAATGGAAAAATCACCAGTATCTTTACTATTTTAGCATTAATTTATTTAAAAGATATGAGAAAAGAAGAAAAAAATTAAAAAAACTATGCTCATTATCATCTATACATTATTCATGATAGTAAGAATCTTATACTAAAAATCATGTTCCATGCTCTTTTATATGCTTGCCACTAAGTTACTTGCTTTATGTGCATATGTTTAGGATATAATTTTATTGATATGTGAAGCTAAACCTATTAGGCTGGTCCTAGTAGTCCATGGAAAACATTAATGCAAAATGTCTATTAGCCCCATCATGTTTGTTTTGTTATTTTTGTTTCATGGTTTATTTTATAATTTTGTTATTTTTGTTTCATGGTTTATTTTATAATTTTGTGTATGTGTATCATAGAGAAAGTAGTTGATAAAAACTTAGTGGTGGAATTTTATCATTTATGTAATGGCTCTAATGGCCCATTATAATTAATGAATGATAGGATATGTATGGTGGTCATTTAATATAATATAAATTACTTCCACTATGCTAATTATTATTAAATAAGATCCATTAGATAGTTAACATTTAATGAACATAATATCAAATTCATTAATTGATACAAATTGGATCATTATATTATTTATCATCTATCTTGATACATTCTGGGTGGAAAAAATAGGAGGAATAAGTATGCATGACCATTTCAGTGGCAAACCCCAATTTGGAAAATTGTGGTCTGGAACCTTTCAGGGCCATTTTGAGGCATTAAACGATTTTTTTGGGGATTTCGATGTTGAAAAACTATGCCCACACCCTTAACAATGTTCTACACTTAGATGCCTTTCCAACGATGCATCAAATGCCTCAATCAGAGATCGTATGCAAAAGTTATGCCTCCTGCAAGTTGACCAACCCTGTTGACCACCTTGGTATGAGTGGATGCCACGTCAAACCCCATTACTCATACTTATTGTAACAACCCCCAATGGAACTGAGGATCATTACTATGTGAAAAACACATAAAATTTTTTTCTACTAACTAAATCCATGTAGCTTACCAGATACGAATTACATAGACATTTAACCATTATCTGATACCATGAACTGGATGCATCCACAACATTATAAAATAAATGGGTGAATTCATGAAGGTGGGTAACACTTCGTGACAATCAGGTCTCCAAAATTCCAAAAAACATTTTTTCGGCCGAACTAATTTTCTTTTTGGCCGAACCTTTGAACGTCAATCGAACGACACCCTAACGATGCCCTCGATTTTTGTGTACAATTTTATCCGGATGGATATTTTTTCATCTGGTAACATCTTTTCGGCTGAAAGATATTCCAGCTGAAATAATGTTTCGGACGAAATATCGTTCGGCCGAAAGAACTTTTCGACCGAAACATTATTTTGGCCGAAGGATTAGTTCGGCCAAAAAAATGTTTATATATTACCCGCACATTGCTCCTGCAATAGTTTTTGCGAATTCATAGTTTGTTGTGCGGAGAGCATTTGTTGTGCGAGGTGTGCAGAGAGCGTTTGGTGTGCGATGACCATTTGTTGTTGGCATATGTTGTTGGCGTTTGTTGTTGGCGAGGTGTGCGGAGAGCGTTTGCTGTTGGCGTTTGCAGAGAGTGTTTCTTTGTTGTTGGCGTTTGTTGTGCGAAGGGCGTTTGTTGTGCGAAGAACGTTTGTTGTTGTTCGACGGAGAGCGTTTGCTACGGGCGGACGGGCGGTGGACATTGTAGCAGCGACCAGGCGGTGTTGTGGACGTTGGAGTAGTGGGAATTCTTTCAGGTATGTTTAGATTAGAATTATAGATTAGAATTTAGAATTTTAAATTAGGATTTAAATTTTTTTTTTAGATAGTTGACAGGGACTTATTCGTCCTTGTCCATGTATAGTGTTAGGCCTAAATTTGGGCCTGTACATGTACATGGATAGGGCCGAATATGGCCCTATCCATTATGTTTAAATGTGTTTAAATTTTAAACTTTTAAACAGGGTCGAATTTTAAAATTTTAAACAAAGTTGAATCTCAAATATGTTTAAATTTTTAGAAAATTTATATTTTGAGTTAAAAATTTGGGTTTAGAAATTTTTTTAGAATGTTGACAGGGCCTTATTTGGCCCTATCCATGTAGAAGTTAGAATTTATTTTGGAATTTTAGAATTTAAATTTTAAATTTCTATTTCTGGTTTAAATTTTATAATTTAGAAGTTAATTTTCAATTTTTGACAGGGCCTTATTCGAGCCTGTCCATGTATAGTGACATGCCCGAATTCGGGCATGTACTTGTACATGGATAGGGCCGAATATGGCTCTGTCCCTTATGTTTAAATAAGTTTAAATTTAAAATTTTTAAACATGTTTCAAATATGTTTAAACAGGGCTGAATTTTAAATTTTTAAACGGGGTCGAATTTCAAATATGTTTGAATGTTTAATTTTTAGAAAATTTAAATTTTTAGTTGAAAATTTGAGTTTAGAATGTTGACAGGGCCTTATTCGGCCCTGTCCATGTATAGCGACAGGCCCGAGTTCGGACCTGTCCCTGTCCATGGACAGGGACAAATATGGCCCTGTCCATGTATAGGGACAGACCTGAACTCAGGCATGTCAATGTACATGGACATGTCCATATTCGACGATGTCCATGTAGTACCTCAAGCAGTAGGATAAGTATATATACAACCAGTAACAAAGGCCCAGTTCCATAGGAAATCCATACATCCGCTAAGCAAATAGACAGAGTTGTAGAAAATAGACAGAGGCCTGAAGAGACTGTAAACTTTAGGGAAGGACACAGACTAGCTATGATAACTATAAAATGTGAGACCAAGGGCTAAGAATGACTGCTACAGGGCCACCACTACCTTGAATAGTGCCCAAACTGAACAAAATTAGACTCTGACAACAAATATAAAGAAACATCACCATAAAGGACCTAGTGCATATCACAATATTTAACAGACCTAACAAAAAGCTTGAAATAAAAAAATATGTCTATAGTAGTTGCTGCAATAGGAGCAAAATAAGTACAACGTTGACAAAAACTCCACTTCTCTGCTAATAGTATTGCTAATTTAATTTTTTAGGAAATTTATTTTTTTAGTTAAAAATTACAATCATGGAAACAATAGGGATAAAGTAAGTGTACAAAACCATGAATCAAACCTGTTCTAATCATACTAGCTAACTGTATAGGGTTGAACATGATGAAGTAATGAACTAATATGATATGAGACCACAATAAGCCCTATGAACAAACTGAATTACACTACATTCTTTGCTTAGAAGTAATTCCATCATATTCGTTCATAATGACACTGATGTTGCATTCTTATTGATTAGGGTCCTACTCCTAGTATAGGATATGAATAAGACCTATTCTGGCTGTGCTCATATGTTACATGTATGAACTTCTTATACCTTTTCATATTTATGGGATTGGTTGTAACTCAGTATTAATACAAATACAACAACATCCTTTACATTCAACTTATGATAATCTACTCTACGTGTCTATATGATCTCAACATAATATAGGGTTATGACTCATACAAGAAGATTTATTCATGTTCTATGATGTGTGTTTGATATGCTGTTATAACTAAGAGTAATACATATCTAAACTGATGTGTGTTTCTGATGTTTGTTGGATTTGTTGTCATTTTATGAAAAATGACAGAATTAACAGAATTAAATCTTAATTAAATATGACAGAAATAGAACATAATCAATTCTTTTAATTCTGTTCATGATTGACCTATGTTAATTGTGTTCATGGTTGGTATGTTATTTTCTTAAGCATTTTATGTTGTTTTCTTATCCAAATAGTAAATTAAATCTGAATTTTAAAACAAAACATTACACATAATTGATTTTAGAAACTATGGTATGATCTATTGTGACAAATTTTTATAGTGTAATATATATGACACTTAACAAGTCCTTTCCATATGTCCATCTATAAAGGAAACACACCTGTATATGACTTTGTGACATCTATAAGAATGAATATGTAACAACCCCTCTAGCTAAAGACATCTACTCAGTCAACCGGTGAAAATTTTTCTTTTGTTTGTACAGTGTGCGCGCGTGTGTAGGAGAAACAACCCCCTCGACTCTACGTCAACACTCGAACCAACAGGACGCAGGTAGGACTAACACAATCAAGACGACTCGACATATCATAGCGAAAATAAGAAGCAACGCCCCGAACAGGAGGCAAGCAACTAACGACTGTAAGCAGAAAAGACACCAGGGGTTAGGTACAGTACTGTCATAGAATGAAGGAATCCAACAGTAGAGTCGCAGTAGTGGTATTGTGCCTTTAAACATCCCGAGACTACTGTTTCGACTCAGAGTGTGTCACAAGAGTGGAACTGTGCCTTATAACAGCCCGAGACTCTTGATACGGCACAGAATTCTTGATGCAGGGAAACACACCGACATAAACACTAAGGCTACCGATGGTGTCTACCTCCCGCCGGACAAGACTGCCCCAACCATAAGACGATTACAACTGGCACAACGTGGTACGAACAAGCGTCCTCCAGGAAGGCGCAAGTAAGAAGGACCTGGACAATGACCAACCCTGAATAAGACTCACTGAAATTACAGACCAGTTGCTCCCCTTAAATCTAGTAATCGACTGGATATCCAACCCTAAATAATGTACAATTAGTTAACTGGAATCCCTGTTTACTGGAGTATATCTATTGGTTCCACTTAGAATCACAGACCCTACCCTTTTATGGGTCATCCATCAATCGTGATTTACCACGAGTTCACCATAACACCACCATATCCTTTCCTTCTAAAATGCCATCACACTGCAATTTTAGAGGATAATAACCTTCGCTTAAATTTCACCATCAACAATGGAGTCATAGTATCGTTGCTATAAATGACAAT
>JASDQU010299108.1:511-13978 GCA_032191745.1 Picea mariana
CGTTGATCCAATAGATGATCGCGACCATTGATGTGCTGAAGACGGAGAGGAGTTGTTAGTTGTCAACGTGTAGTAATTTGAAGGATCGGGAATCCCATGGAAAATGTATTTTGGCATTGAAAACCCTGAAGCCCTGATGGATGATATGACTGCAGTCATATAGAGGGAGGTCGTATGGACCCAAAGACTAGCCCAGGGGACTAGCGGAATTTGGAGCGCATCGGGAATCGGAGGATCGCAGATCCAAAGGGCGATTGTATTTGGACATTAAAAAGTATGAAACCCCGATGAGGAGGTATGGCTGTGGTCATACAGGGGAAGCTCACGTGGACCAGGAGCATATCCAGGAGGGCTAACGCATAAGGGCGTGCATCGGTGAATTGGCTCATCGGTGATCCAGAGTTCAAGGGGACAAAGGTTTGTGACATTGAGGATCGCAAAACCCTGAATCCCGATAAGGTGATAAGGCTGCGGTCTTATGAGACCTAGTCACATGGACTAGAGAGTCTAGCCAGGAAGGGCTCAGGCCAGATGGGAGCTCATCGGAGATCAGAAATTTGAGAGTGTTGGAGCTCTTGACAACGGGGATCATGAAACCCCGAAACCCAAAACTGAGTCGGGGAAGATCACGGTTGAGTGCAGAGAGCCATGTGGATGAAATAAGGACCTGTGGATCGGGTTTTCAACTGAGATTCCAGCAGGGAATCAGAAGAGACACTTTGGCTCATGTAGTTGATTGAGTGATCCTGTGAGCGGGTGTTGGAGGTTACACATCGCGCCTGCGTCAGAAGTGTTGATGTCACATTGTTGGAGTCGCTTTTTCTTGTTTGTCTATGACTGGTTCATCATTCGTATACTAGTTTTTCTTCCTGATCATTTTTCTCTTAAGGAATTTCTCATTCATGCATTCTTACATTTAGAGGCAGCATACATTCATTGACCTATACATAGGATTATTTTCGTCCTTCCATGAATAATTATACGATTTTGTACTGATGGTTGGTAGTTGGCAAGTTCATCTCAGATACTGAGGGGTTGCAAAACTGGAAGTTATTTTGGTAGGTCGATGTAGGCCCCGACTACTCTCGTTATTGTATCCTTTCAAATGTTGTTTGATATATGGTCAAGGTTGTGTGCAACAAGTGTTGGGAGAGCATTTTCCATTCCTCATTGGAGTGTTGTGCCTCAATTCCTAATTATTTTAGTTGTCCCAAGAAATACATGTTGTCAGTTAGAGATGCCTCCTAAACAAAGATCAACCCTTGGTCGAATTTGTCTTTCTAATTTTTCTCTGCTCACTTCTCGCAGTCATTCCTTCTCCTGGTTTTCCAGTTTTGTCTAAACAACTTTTTATTTTGCAATGTGGGTTTCTATGGTTGCTTTACTTTTGGATTTAGTGTTGATATCCCTTGTTTTATTTAAGTCCTTGTTTTTTTTATCTGGGCCTTTATCTTACTGTAGGTTGTTGTGAAATATGTCTGCCAGTTGTTCAGTACTATGTGTAACATTTTTACCTATGAAGTAGTCTACTCCATTTTTTGGTGTACTTATTTAAATTTCTCAAACTCTTTATGCAGGATTGTTGTTGTTTTTTGAGCGACTTAATCCTTATTACTTTTGAGTTCTCTATTGTGTAGTTGCTTAAGCTCCCCATTTTCCTATCTCAAATGGTGGATTATGACTTATTATTATCACATGTACTTATGAATGATTAGATCAATTGTTTTATTGACCCTAATGGGTCGATTCCCTCTGTAGGTTGATCAATGCCCAATTTTGCCTTTGATAATAGTACATAATTCTTTATTATTTTATTTTCTTTATTTGTCCTTGCAATAGGTTGTGCACCATCTCATGCAACCATCTTCCAGCTATTTTTAGATATCCAGGAGAAAGGAGTATTTTGAATACTTGGTCAAGTGGAAGGGACATCCAGTTGAAGATGCCAGTTGGGAGGATGAAGCAGCAATTCAAAGGCATGGACAGACCGTACAAGATCTCATGAATAGGAGTTCATGAAAATTCTCAAGTGAGGGAGTATGATGCAGGAGCATCGTACAAAGCCAAATCATGCACCTAGCCGAAGGAACAGCGGGACGTGCAGATGAAAAAAGGGCACATTTTATTGAAAATGTTTTGAATTTTGAAATTTGAAGCATTAATGTAATAGCTAGGAGAAGTGTACTTACATTTATGTCTTGGAGATATGAACAGATCTGGAGAAATTATTCTCATCTATCAGATGTAATATGCATTTAAGTCTGTTAATGTAAAGTAGGTAGATATGAATGTTAGATTAGATAGTTTAGAAGGGTAGGAGGGAAAACGGATATAGACACCCTCACCCTTGTATCATTGTATGAAGAACATTATTATCATTCATAATTCATAAGCTGGAGAGTTGTAGTTGAGAGATGTAGAGAAGAACCCATGTACAGGAGCACTTGAGTTAATATATGAAACTTTGACTCAATTTTCATGGTGTTATGATGCTTATTGTTTACATTAGTTAAATGGTATGATTACAGTTGATTTGTTTCTCTGTTATGCATTTATTTTAATGTTGTGTTGTGTGTATGATTTCATGTTGAATATATGAAGTCAGATAGAGAAGAAGGATGAGTTTCTCTCCCTGAGAATTCCTAAAAAGAGTGCAGTGAACATCCGCAAGGTGTGCATTGACGAGGATCTGAGTTTTATCTTAGAAAGATTAGGAGAGATATCATTGTTCTCATACTAGAAGAAGTGTAGGAGAAGCACAGAGTTGTGCAAGGTGTGCACAAGCTGGTGGAAGTCTTAAACTTATCAACCAAAGAGAAAGTTGAAGGACTACTGTCGCAAAGAGTGCACAGGATCGAAGACGCAAATAACCAAAGGTTATTTGAAAATTTGCCGCAAGGAGTGTGAGCAGGACTCTTTTGGAAGGCTTGAGTTTGCAAGTGAAAGCTCAGGAGAGATAACGCCTTTGAAGTGTTCAAAGGGAGACAAATATCGAAACCATCGCATAGAAATTAAGTTCAGGATGGAGAACACTCAGTCGCTGGGCATCAGTTATTGAGGAGTAAATTGGGCGGTCAGAATTCTCTGTGGAGAGCTCATGAAATCATGAGGACCGTATGATCTAGTGGAGCTGTAAGGTGGTTAGGAATTGGACAAACTCACCACCCTAATGTCAAGAATCAACGTGAACCATTGATCATGGTTAATAAGAGTCATTGATCTCACTTCAACCCACTTCGTTGGATCATTTCACAAATTCGGGGTTCATGAGTTTGGAGGGTGGACCAAATTTCTTGGTTTTCATGAAGTCCCGAGTTGCAAGGAGTGGGGAAGGAGATCCAGACCATTGGATCCAAGTCACAGGAGAACTGTCGAATCAGAGCCTTCATGGGGTATCGCATATTGGGGGCTCAGGGTTTGAAAGGATTTCTTTTCGACTACAAAAGTCGCAAAGTGCCGAGTGCTGAGGGCTCGTACGAGTAGGTAGCACATCCATTAGGTGGGGGCCACATGATTGACAGGTGGGGTAACAACAAGCACCTAGAGAAAGGTGGAAGTGGGTGACAGTTGGAGGACACACGTCGCCTGCAAAGGAGTCAACCCATTATTGACTTATCGTGTCTCGAGGATTTGTAAAGGAGGAGCATGAGGAATCAACACTCCAACTCACGAAGTTGCGATTTGCGAGGGGTGCTAGAGTTAGGCCCTAGCTGGTGGTCACTTGTAGAGGCGCTAGCGAGGAAGGATCCATAACAGTATCGTATCTTAGGTATCGGAAGTTTGGAGTCGAGGGTATTCGACTCACAAACTTGCGATATCGTGAGTCACGAAAGGTGCTTGTGCTAAGGCCTGGGTTGTGGTCGCATGGAAACATAAGGCTCACACTTGGTGTTAAGTTGCGCAGGGAAGGTTTTCATGAAGCACCTATGGATCGGATTCGTTGAAGGTTCCAGAAAGGAACCAAGGGAGCCACTTCTTCTTGAGTAAAATTTAGAACGATCCTGAGCGGGCCTCAGACAGAGGGTCGGGGGTCTGCGTCAGTTAATTGAGCATAGTTTGGGATGAAATGATGTAAAAAGTTTGCCTTCCCTTGCAAACTTTGAAGCTGGCAAAGTGAAAAAGGAAGAGGGAGATTGAGGATCGCCTCGACCTTCAAAGGATCAACCTTGATCCCCTAGCATGAAACAATAAAAACTATAAGTCGGCTGGAGTCCACACAGAAAAAACATTTGTGTGGGTTTAAGCATATACAATAGAATCGAGAATGAAGGAAAATGGTTTGAAGGTGTGCCATATGGTCACTACGATGCATGGAATACGTCGGTAGGTCATATAGATATGGTTGTACATTGTGCTTAATATCATGAAAAGCATAAGACATGGCACGTTGAAAAGTCGCACCGATGTTCTTCAAACCAAAGGGTAGTTTTCGGTAGGCAAAGGTTCCTCAAGGACAAATGAAAATGGTTTTGTGTTGATCCATGAGAAAGATGTTGATTTGATTATAGCCAGAGAAACTGTCCATTACAGAGAAGATTTCACTCTCGGCGCAATCGTCGACGATCTGGTCAATGAAGGGGGTGGGAAAGTTGTTCTTAGGAAAATCTTGATTGATATCCCTATAATTGATGCAGACATAGATCATACCTTGTTTCTTGTTAACCAAAATGAGATTGGATACCCAATAAGTTAAAGCTATAGGATAAATAAATCCATCTTTAAGAAGTTTTTCGACTTCAATCTTAATAGCGGTTGCTTTACAGGGATGGACCGGGCGAAGTCTCTACTGGAACGGTTTAGCACTCAGGTACGTCTTAATTTTGTGTACAACAATATCAGGGTCAATACCCGACATTTCTTCATAGCTCCAAGCGAAGATGTCACAAAAATATTGAAAATGTGATTTATATGCGGCAACCTCGTTAGTGGATCATGAAGCTATGATATGAACATTTTCAACAACTCCAGCTTTAATGGATACGTCGAGGGGGATGGTGGGAGAAATATTACTTAAGTTCCCTTCATATAACGCGTCATGTGACGACTCGGGAATAGAGGAAATGACAACAATGGTCGATGGAGTCGCGATCCGTTGGTAACTCTTGATGGTGTGTTTTTCAAGGAAGAGAATGGAATGATGATGTTCATCATCCCACGGGGTGTCTTCCATTGACATAACTAACATAATCATCTCATCCGCGGGAAAAATAATGTGGAATGGGTCAGGAGATGAATCACCGAGAGAGAGGGTAGAAGGGGTTTTCGATTGAATGGATTGATAGGTGGATTCAACTGGACTTAAAGGAATTTGGTTGTCATAGCGAGGATAATCACCAGGTTCGGGTCTGACCCACGGGTTGGAAGATGTGTGATTTTTGTGAACGGAGGTGGAAATCATGTCGATCGAGGCAACCAAAGGAGTTGTAACATTGGGAGGTGGGATTTGGAATGTAACCATTAGAGTTGAATCTTTAAGTAGGCCCACACAAATGTTTTCATACCCAGGCGGTGTCTTCGCAACAAAAGGTACGTTCCTAGTACGAGTGTCAGAGTTTAAAAAGGCTAGTTGGTCGATAGTAATGGCCTTTCCCTAATGTGGAAAATGTGTAACATAGAAAAGGGTAGACACAATGGCACGCATCGCATAAACCCAGATATGACCAAGTAAGAGGTTAAAATCGAGAGGTGCATCAAAGACCTCAACTTCAACATTGACCGATTTGCCTTCCAATGTAATAGACAACGAAGGAGGTACACCTTAGGGTTTAAAGACAGAGCCATTGAAGGCTTTAAGCATGTTATGTGATTCAATAATAGGAGGAGAGTCGATGGACTTCCAACATGAAACAAACATTACACACGTGGTGGCACGCTCATCAATAACAGTCCGAAAAATGTTCTTGTCGGAGACAACAACTTGCATTTGGAATGCTAGTTTAGAGGGGAGTCTCGGAATGTGATATTCGAGGTAAAAAATTATCAAATTTGTATCCGTAGGATCAATTCCACTGATAGCCTTTAGAAATTCCTTCTTTTGAGTAGGGAAACTTTGAAGGACTTCGATAGCCGACATCGCAGAAGGTGCTTGCAGCAGATCTTCTACAATACTGTAGTTATGAGTAGCACGTGCATGAGGGTTGAAGGCAAAATTTCGAACAACACCCTTTGGGGTAGGGAAAAGAATTGTATCAAGGCTCAGTTTTTCAAGATGAAGAGGACCATTGGGAGGTAAAGTTGAGGGAGGTTATTGAACCAATGAAGGTGGTATATTTTCAACCGTATCCTTTGAGGAAGATTAATATTTGTCCCGAGTGGTAAGTGTAACATCATTCTTTCTAGAATCACCAATACACATAAGGACATAGGAAGTAGTGGAGGGAGAGGGTTGGTTGTGAATGACCAATTGGGCCTGTTTTTGAGAAGGGAAAGGTTGAGACAAAACAATAGGTGTGGGATTTTTTGCAGTTCATTGGAGGAACTTAGTGACCTCAACCCGTCTTGGACAATATTTCGTGTAGTGATTGCCACCATAGATAAGGCAAGGGTATTGGGGTTTGCACTTATCCTTATCATCAACATGTTGTGTTTTAGATTTCTAAGACTATGGTTTATTTTTATCCTCCTTATGCTTACCCTTCCCTTTTTTAGATTTATTCTTTCTGGCAAGGGTAGATTGAATAGAGTTAACTTCATAGGTTTTGCCAGCGAGAGGAGTAGGAGACGGAGCATTTTGAACATTCAAAGCATTAGATTTGGGATTGGTGGGAGAGGCTTGCATAGTTTGATTTTGAGCATGGAAAGTGCCAATTAAACCATCAGCCGCATGAGAAGCAATAGGGGTAGTTGAGGTAGCGGTAGTAGAACGGCGAGGTGCATCAGGGAGTAAGTCGTAAAGAGTACTCATTTGTGAATAAACAAGTTCAAGGTATTGAGCGTGACTGATATTCTATTCTTTGGTGATAACTCCACCCATGGAAATATCACAAGAGATTTCATTCACAAATGATTTCGTGAACCACTCTGCCAATAATTGATCGGGAAGATCGAGTTTTATCAAACTTCGTCTTCGTCTCCACTCATGAATGTGATTAGAGATGCGAGTGGCCTTATTTTTATTAAAGGAACTCAGGATCTTGTTTCATGTTTCATAATGGATCAATAATTGGTAGTATGTAAGGAAATCCATGGCTAGGGTATTAAATTCAGTGAAGAAAACTCATGGTAGTTCTATATACCACTTTGCAGCAAAACCCGTGAGAGTTCGTTGGAAGAGTTGTAACCAAATGGAATCATCCATCAGAGAGTTGGATGAACACCAAAGGTGGAAAGTGATGACATGGTTGTTCGGATCTTCTTCTGGTTCACCGTAAAATTTTGGAGTGTCGGATGGTAATTTGGCCAGTTTAACAGGCTAGTGGGAAGAATGTAGGATGGGACCATTCAAGATTCTATAAAAATTAGGTAGATCCAAAGTGGATAAAAAGGGTAATTGTCTATTCATAGGAGGATACTGATGACTTTGGGGAGGGATTCCCATTGGTATACTAGTAGGACCATAAGCAGTTTTCACATGAGGCAAATGTCCTAACAGATTCAAACGTGTGTGTGGAGGCATGTAGCCCATGGGGTTTTACTGATTGTGGATGTTCCCTTGGAGAGGGACACTATATTGAAAGTTCAAACCCCAAATGGGATTGGAAGAACTGAGGTATGAATGGCCCAAATTAGGGGGTATAAAAGAGATAACTTGAGGTTGTTTCCCCCCATATGATTATTGATTTCCTTGAATGAGAATATTCCAATACTGGGCTAGTGATCTGGGAATGTTCTGTCCATATTTTGGATTATATCCTCCGAGTGGAGGTTTTCCTCTAGGCGAGGATGATGCCCCAATTTGGGTTTGACCCCCAAATTGATTTTTCCCCCCTCAGTTATATTTCCTCCCAATAGGAATCTGATAACCAGAAGTGAATAATAGAGTAGAACTTCCAAAGGTGGTACAACCACTGGGTCCGAATCCTCCTATAAAAGGTGGATAAGAACCTTTGGAGAGGAACTGGGATTCTGTCGGAATGGAACCAGAAGCAACATTATACCCAGGTGAAGTAAAGACTCCAGAAGCTCCAGAAGGAACTTGGGTAGGAACGGGGATAAAAGCATTCAAAGAATTATACCCAAGAGGGAGTGACAGGATTTGTCTAGATAAAAGGGGTGTGCCAATAAGAGGTTGGCTAGACACCGTATTCCCAGTTGGAATAATCGTAGTGTTTGGGACCATTGTGGAATGGGATTGTTGAAGAGGGGTAGTTGAGCTAGGACCAGCCGACAACATATCTGAACCAACGAAGAAATAGCAATTTGTATTGTTAAATTGATCTAAAGGTATTGTAAATGTAGTATATGTCTCGGGTGGCTCAGAAACGATAGGTATATCAACTCCTGCCTCTGAGTCAGGAGGGTTCCACCTAGAAGTCAGAGTTCAGGATATGTCAGTGGTCCAAAAGGGATCCTCATTTTCAAGGCTGACAAGAATTCTGGTTGGTATTCCAGAAGTGTCAACAACAAGTTCTCTGGACGAGTTCAGTCAGAGAATACGTCTCTCGTATCTAAGAGGTATGCAAAAATTGTCCAAAGAATTAGAAATGATTCGGAAACTTTCTAAAGAGTCAGTTCTTTCTGCTCATGAAGGTATGTGGTCTTGGATATCACTTTGTTGAGGAGATTCCTTTGGTCGATTAGGAATCAAGGGTTGAGAAACTTCCAAATCTTCTAGAGGTAGTCCTTGCATCCTACACGAATGACGTGGAGGGTCAATGTTGGTCAAACTGAAAATTTTACAGAAAAAATCTATGGCCAACTATTAAACAAGAAACACTCACTAGCAGAATATAGGAATAAAAACCAAGAAAACAAAACCTTCTTATCCCGAAATCACTAGTTGGTGATGAAATCCAACGTCATGAAGTCAAGACAAGAAGGGGCTGGGCTAGGGTGGAAAACTGACGTTGACGACTTGCTTAACAGACTTACACCCTGGTGAAAGATCCCACACATAATCATGGGTATACCCTCCCAGGAGCCCGAGTGAGTCTGGCCAACGTCGATTCCAGGTACCGTGAAGACTTTCCCCTCCACAGTCACCTCATGTAAGACCCTAAGAAGATAGGCAACTAAGGCTACCAAAAACAACAATGATCCTTGGGGGTATAGTCGACAGTCCGATCCACATGCAAGGGCAGGGTATCTAACCCAAAATCAACTTGAGAGGTTGTCTCTCATCATTGTGGGTATACCTTCAAGCGACCACCATAATACGCACAATCTCTACACTGAGATCAACAAAGAGGGGTGAGTAACTCTACCAATCTCAATGTGACCTTAGGTTTGACCCTTGTGTGAGAAGGGCTTCCAAGGACAAAATGTTGCAAATGGAATTTAACACTCCCTATCATAAGATGCTATTGCGTGTTTTGTTCTTTGGAGAGTGTGTCTCATCGCCTATTCCAAATCTCTAGCCTAGATAATGTTGGTGTAAAAGATCCCTAGAAAAAATTACTAATTAAGTTTTAGATTTCCGCAATATTTTTGAAGGATGTTGTTACTCAAGAGGGAGACGAGAATGAAACTGATTTTGTAGAAGACCTTGACCCAAAAATATGAAAATAGAAATGAATGATGCAAAATTTCGTTCAATGAATTCTATCTACAATAGGGAGAAGTTATTTCCGCAATGATGTAATCTACGAAATATAATTTATTTTTCTTTAAATGAACACAATTTCAAACAACCAATAAACAATGAAGTTATTCAATGTTCTCTTCTCTTAAATGCAATAAAATTTCTTATATATGATTACTCAAAAGAATGGATAACTTCAAATTCTTCCTTTCTAAGACCACACCAAGGGCATGACAAAGAAGGGATGAGTAATCCATGAAAATCTATACCTTCAACAAGAACCCAAATCAAACTTTCAATGGAGATAAAAGTAAAAAATGATAAGAAATTATTTCTCCAAATGCAAATGAAAAAATGACCTTCTCAATCATCAAGCAATCCAAAATACGTAATCAATCTAAGACTTCAAATCCAATCCAAGACTTTTAATCGAACAAGCACTCAAATACAAGCTCAGAGATTATACCCTTGTTGTTAAAAATCAAAAAATGAAAACTGGAAAATGACTAAGAGAGGTGTTCGATCTCCGAAAACCAATCAACAGTGTGTTAAGCATGAGAAAATAGTCAAGTACTAGCTAAAAACGTTCCCCCCAACTGACTAAAGAAACAACTCGGCATCAACATAGGCCAAAACCCCACTCAAAAACTTCATAGACACCACCACAAGGTAATAGCACATTACAGTGCAGAAATCTAGAGATTCCACAGGCCAAAAACACACAGGGTGTGGAAAGTACGCACTAAATAAAATAGATAGGGTGCGAAAATCAAAGGTTTTTGTAGGCTAGGTATTGGTTGCAGTGTGAAGATGTCTGAAAATCAAGAAATTTTGAGAAAAAGGTAAAAACTCTCATTGAAGTTTCAGACTCAGAGAGTATGAATGGATCTCCCATAGACTCAGAGACTGAATTCAGATTAAAAAGAATAGGAAAAAACAAATGGCCAACAAAAAACCACAATCAAGTCGTATCCCTAGTGGAGTCACCAATTTTGTTGTAGGATAAATCGGTAAATGAGAACATAAACTAATCTCCCTAGATCCACCTGGATATAGGAAAAAATAGGATAGGACATGACACTTTCCCTAAGTTACTATCATTGATCTAAGTGTCAAAGAAAGAATTGATGACTTACCTTTGAGATTGCTTCCTTATATCTTTGTTGTTCGCGCTTCGCTCTGGTGCTCTAGTGAAACCATATCTACGATGACACAAACCAACCAAAGTGAAATAAACTATGATAGATTGAATGAAAACTTAAACATGTGATCAAGGAGTCATGCAATAAAATGAGAATAATTTTATGGGAAAGAAACATGCCACTGTATTATATTGAATAAAAATGGAAGATACAACTGAAATGCCTTGATGTCGCAAGTTCACTTTTAGTGGTCCTTCGTTCCAACACACACACATATACTTGTTCTAAAATTTGCATGAAGATGATCTTCAAAAACTTGATGGGAAAATGTAGACCTCAAGTATCAAATGAAATAATATGCCTCACACAATCTCCAGCCTATTCTTCCAGCAATCCTTTGCTCAACTTTGCTTAACTGTGCTTAACCTTTTCCATGAGAAGAATATTATTATATAGGATAATTTGAAGTGGTTAAAGGGATGAGGATGATCCGACCAAATCAGAGAAGTTAGTAGGATCGTAACCATATGGACGCCACTTCAAATTCTAGAAGATTCCCCTTCTAGAAACTTCTTGAACCTCTTTCCTCTTTTGGCTTTCAAACGCCGCCACACCTTGCCTATATAGAAGCCTGCGGAAATCCTGCAGGCCAGCTATAGAGAAGTCTGCGGAAATCATGGATTTTTTTCACTGTACACTATGGGTAGCCTGCGGCGTCCTTCTAAAAATTAGTCTTGCAGAGGAGGAAAGCAGTCAGTTTTCTCAGGAAAAAGATGATTTTGAGAGCCTGATCACATGCTTGTAAAGTCATCATCAAAGTGACCAAAATAATGTGTAACACTTTCCTTTCCGTACATTGCCTTGCCATGTATTTACTTTCCTTTCCATGCCATTCCTTTCCTTGTAATGCCTTTCCTTTCCTTGTATTTCCTTTCAATCTATATTATATATCCTTCAAGGTTAAACCCAGAATTTCAAATAATTTGAAAATCAAACCTCTTCAATAAAATGATAACCCGATTTAGGTATCCTTCTTGATTATACACATATAATTATTCAATCATTTCACATGAATAAAATTCATACAAAACCACAATAATTCTTAACATCAAAGTATTGAATAGGTAAACAATGCCTTGATCTAGAATACAATAAAACATAGGATATATACCCTTAAAAGGATACTTTATTATACTCTTTTACCAATTACTTAACATTTTCAAATTCATCTACAAAATGTAATCCATATGGTTGATACTAATAACTTATTCATCTTTCACTATAAGCATCCAATTAATTCCTTCATAACTATGAGAACCTATCATGACAAATTTCTTTATTAAATGCAACCATGGCCTAAGATGTATCAATATATATTCACATATTGATGAAGGTTTAAGAGAATATATATTCACATATTGAGGAAGGTGAATAAAAAAAATAAAAATCTTGTCATGACTTGTCCTTCCATGGCCTAGGTCATGGTATAGGTCATGTTAATGGTGTATGTGTAAGTGTAGGTATATGTATAGTTCATGTTTTAGGTCTAGGTCTAGGTCTATTTCATGGTGTAGGTATAGGTCTAGGTCTTGTTAAAGTTTCTGTTATTATTAGGTTACTTTCAATTTACTAGATAACAATAGCATATACAAGATCACTGAGAGAAACACAATCACAAGAGTACACAAGAATTTATCCTAGGAAACCCTCAAGGGGAAGAAAACCCAGCAAAACTTCCTTAATATAGATAGCCAATACAATGCCAAGATAATGAACCAGAAAATAGAGAATATCCAACATTGAGCAACACGCCTCTCTCTCTCTTCCTTCTTCTGGCAACTAGCAACTACAGCTTCCTTCAAAACTTGTGCACTAGATGAGTGAGCTGAGTGTGTGTTCAAATGAAGCATTGGCCTCTCTTATTTATACAATTCTGGCACGCGTGGAATTGTCTCTTCACTGGCAAGGTTGACTTCTTCTTCTGGGTGGTTATAACCACCTTTAGTATATTTTGGGGCCTCTTTAATATATTTTGGGGCCAACTTCTTATTTAGCCTATTAAAATTAGGGTTTGAACAATCCGCAAAAGGGGATTTGGTCAATTACAATGACCGACATGATCAATCCACAAAAGGGGATTGATATAATCAATAATAAATATATTTTATCTTTATCCACAAAAAGGGATAAGAATATTCTTTGCAGTTAAAGAATATTTTAACACTCCCTATTAACAAGAAGGATATTCTTTATCTTTTGACAAGTCACTGGATGTCAACATCAACTAGGTAGCAACATCCATTGGATAACATCATCAACTGGGCAACATCATCGACTAGATAACAGGAGGCATCAGTATCTTCCACTTGTTCATCTGACATCATGATCACTGACCGGCATATCTATAAATCATCAGAAGTTTTGTTCTCTTTATCTTCACGTAGAAGATACTCTTTCTTTCTTTTGTCTTCACGCAGAAGATACTTCTTTCTTATATTCACATAGAATATATCTTATCTTCACACAAAATATGTCGTCTGAGTTTTTCCATTCCTTTTATGTTCTCCCTTCTCTTGTAGTCATCTATCTCACCCATCCACTGGGGAGGACTACTACCATAGCTTCACTCCTAGTCATCCCACATGA
>JASDQU010299109.1:13128-26993 GCA_032191745.1 Picea mariana
TCTTGATAGACCAACTAGAGCCTTCAAGCCTCTGTCCAAGCAGGGTTCTTCACACAATTCCTTCACCAATTCTTCAATTAATCTTGCTTAACCTTTTCCATGAGAATCCTTTCAATATATAGGAGAAGGAGAGATGGTTACATGGATGAGGATGATCCCATCAAATCTGTGAAGTCAGTAAAATGAAAACCATACGAATGCCAACTCATTTTCTAGAAGATTCCCTTCTAGAACCCTCGAGACCTCTTCTCTTTTCCAAGCTTGAAAACAGGTTCGCACCCTATGTATGGAGAAAATTGTGAGAAGTTCGCACCCTAGATGAAGATGGCCTGCAAGAATGAGGGATTCTCTGATGCAGGAGCATCGCCAACTCAGCAAGCGAGCCAACACATCATGTGAAAGATCAACTGGAGAAACAAACCCAAATTTTGAAAAGTGCTTTGGGATTGTAGCGCAAGTCTTAAATGATCCTTTATGAAGGAGAGCCTTTTGTATGTTGTATCAGACCTCGAGCCATACGCTCTTGTCTGAACTAGATAGGAGGCATTTAATATATTTAATGCAGGTAGATAGATGTTTAAGTCTTGATTAGACAATTTTAGAGTCTAAGAGGGAAAATGGATATAGACACTCTCGTTGTATCATTGTAACATTATTATTCAGAAGCAACATTTAGAAGGGAAGAGCAAGCAGAGAAATTGTGAAGAACGCCCATGCACAGATGTTTTTGAATTAATACAAAGAAGTTCTGATTCAAATTCATGGCCGGTGTTGTTTTCTCTGTGTTGATGTTGTGCTCATGAATGTTTTCTTTTTGGTTGTGCAATTGCTTTGTATATGTTGTGCATGTGATTTCAGGGTTTCAATTGAAGTCTATGAGAGAAGATAATAAGTTTCAATTGTTTCTCTATCTGAGCCAGGAGATTCCTTCAAAGAGTGCAGTTGAATTCATCTGCAAGGAGTGCGTTGATGAGGGATCGATAGTCTAACTCTTGTTCTTATCTGTTAAGAAGTGGAGTGGGTTGTTGCAGCCTTGCAAGGAGCGTGTAGGCTGAATAAGAGAACGTCTCAGTTGTTATTCTGGGAAAAGGAAATAGAGACTGTTTTCGCAGGAGTTGCACAGAGCCTGAAGTATTCAACACTCGAGGTGGTTGAATATCAAGCGCAAGGTTTATGCGCAGGTTTCTTTGAAGAATCAGAGTCGAAGACAAGCTCAAGAGGCATAGCACCTTCATGGTGTCGTCAAGGTAAAGCACCGGAAGTTGTGCATGGATGGCTCGAGAACGAGTTCCAAGTGAAAGGCTCAGAAGGGTAGAGTTCGGGAAGTTAACACTTGACCATTGGGAGAAATCCTCGAGGAGGAAAAGTTGATGGTCAAGATTCGCAAGGAAGATTAGCGAAGTTTCGACAACCGTCAGATCTTGGAGAAGTTGCGCAGGATTTTATCCTTAGTGCGTGGGGAAGGAGTCAAATTTCATCGGGACTCGACTCATCGGAGAATCGGAGTCTCCAGGGTCATAGAATTCTCATAGGGAGAAATCGCGACTCGCAATTTTTCGAAGGAACCATAGCCGTAGATCCCGGACTGGACACGTGTCAATAATCCAGAGATTCGGAGGTTTGGCATTCAGGATTTTCCTATGCAAAGGAAATTCTACAACTAGAATCATGATCCTCCAATACCCGATAGCATGGGGAGAAGTCGTGACGTGGATGGTTAGTCCTCACGTGCATCGGGGATCGGATTTTCGGGATTTTTGTTGTTGAAAGAATCACTGTCGGAGGAATCGCGAAACTCTGAGACGCGATAACCGGTGGTCACATCACTGAGTGGAGTACAGGTGTCAGGGATTGGGTCTCATCGTGGGCAAATAGGTGGCATCACATATCAAAGTTCGGGACTTGCAAAGTCCTGTGGATCGGTGCAACAGAAATCGTGAATTCCCGAAACACAATTTCCCGATTTACTCGGAAGTGTGTGGTCCAAGCGACAGTACAGAGGAACGGAGAAGCATCGGGCTTCGGGGTTTTGGATATCACGAGGAATGTGCCCATGAGTTTCGTGATAACACAAAACCCGATTTCCCGATAAGACAAAGGGGATATCGTCGGAGAAGCATCCCGTGGGTGCAGAAAAATCCCGATAAGGGATTTTGAAGAGCGGTTCAGCTCTTTGGGCCGAGGAAAGACAAGGTCCTGGTGATCGCAGTTGTGTGTCGGGTGGCGTCTGCATCAAGTGGTATCAGAGCGAGGGATTTTACTCTTTGTTTTCTGCAATAGGGAGGAAGAAAAATTTGCCATGCCGCCCCAAAGAGAAAGGCAGTCGCCTGATCCAGAGGATAGGGATGTGCGAAGAAGAGGTAGGCTGGCAGGAAATCCAGAGATGGAAAGGCAAATACGCGATCTCAGAGCAAGACTAGAAGATATGGAAGCAGCGCAGAGATGCACAACAAATGCTGGAGATATGAGCGACTCTGAAGGCGAACTCGAAGCTGAAAAACAAGGAGAAATTGCAGCCGAGGATGCAGCAAATGAGCGGTTAATTAAGGCTATCGCTCGGATGAGTTCAAAGATGAAAATGGAAATTCCAACTTATGAGGGAAGTTTGGATGCAGAATAGCTTCTGGATTGGATTCAAGATCTTGATACTTACTTCGATTATGAGGATATCGAAGAGGATAAAAAGGTAAGGCATGCTGTCATGAAATTGAAAGGACATGCAACATTATGGTGGGACGAGCTTCAGGCAGATTAAGATTCCAAAGGCAAGTAAAAGATCAAAAGCTGGGATCGAATGATTGCAAAAATGAAGGCGAAATTCATCCCAAGGGATTATCAGATCACACTGTTCAGGAGAATGCAGAACCTGAGACAGAAGTTGATGATGGTGAAGGAGTACACCAAAGAATTTTACAAGCTCAATATTAGAGCAGGTTATCGGGAGAGCGATGACGAAAAAGTATCCAGGTATATGAATGGCTTAAGATACGATATCCAAGATGAGATGAGTATGACAATCGTCAGAACGGTTGAGGATGCGTATCAGATGGTGCTGAAGGCTGAAGAGAAACTAAGTCGTAAGCCGACACAGCGTGGCCGAGGCAAGAGCCAGCTGAGAGGAAAATCAGTCGCCCAAGACAAGTTCCAGAAATCTAAAGATGACTGGAAGAATCCTCAGACCAGAATGGAAAGAGGTGGAAGTTCTCAGCGAGGCCAACACGCTGAGCAACGAATGCAGCAGGCAGAACAGAGTGAAGGATACGCTGATGTTAATACTTTTCCTCGTACCCGAGGTAGAGGAAGAGGCAGAGCATGAATCATCACATGTTACACATGTGGGAAGAATGGACATAAGGCAGTTGATTGTCCAGATAGGAAGACAGATAAAGGAGAAGCTCACATCACCGAGGCACAGAGGCGAGCTGCTGAAGCAGAAGACGCAGAAGACGGAAGGTCTTTGATGATGCGAAAAGTTCTCGTAACACCCGAGAGGGAGGTGGAGGACACAGCTCAGAGAAGCAGATTGTTCAGAACCGCATGCAAGACCAAAGACAGGAAGTGCAAGGTCATTGTGGATAGCGGAAGCACCGAAAATCTCGTTTCAACCGAGATGGTGGAGAAACTAAAGCTGGAAACGACTGATCACCTGAGTCCATACAAAGTATCATGGCTACGGAAGGGACATCAAGTGAGTGTCACTAAAAAATGCTTAGTTGACATCAAGATAGGAGGATATAATGATAAAATTCTCTGTGATGTTATCCCTATGGATGTATGTCATTTATTGCTAGGCAGACCATGGAAATATGACAGAAACGTAATTCATGATGGGAAAATGAATACGTATACTTTGGAGAAGAATGGGAGAACACATATGTTACTTCCGATAAAAGATAAGGAGGTGAAACCGTAAGTGAACAATAGGATACTTCTCATGAGTGGGAAGGAACTTATGGCAGAAGTAGAGAAGAAGGAAGATCCACAATTCTTTGTGATCAGAAAACCGAGAGTTGTTTTGACCATCACAAGAGTGGATGATCTGTCGGAGGAAATTCAGGAACTGCTGGAAGAGTTCACTGATATAGTGGTGGACGAATTACCTCATTCGTTGCCGCTGATGAGGAGCATAAGTCATCATATAGACCTCATACCAGGAGCTAGTTTTTCGAAAAAAGCAGCGTACAGGTTGACGCCGCAGGAGAATGAGGAGGTCAAAAGGAAGGTACAGGATCTACTGGATAAAGGACTGGTCAGGGAGAGTCTAAGTCTGTGTGTTGTTCCAACGGTACTGAGTCCAAACAAGGATGGAGGTTGGAGAATGTGCACTGATTCCAGAGCCATCAATAAGATAACCATCAGGTACAAGTTTCCATTGCCCCGGATGGATGACTTGATGGACTGCTTGAGTGGAGCAGAGTTTTTTTCAAAGGTGGATTTGAAAAGCGGATACCATCAGATTCGCATGAGGGAAGGCAATGAATGGAAGACAACTTTCAAAACTAACAAAGGGTTATATGAATGGCTCATCATGCCGTTTGGTTTGACAAATGCACCCAGTACATTCATGAGACTGATGAATGAAGTGCTGAAGGAGTTCATTGGTAAGCTTGTCATTGTTTATTTAGATGACATATTGATTTTCAAAAAATCAAGAGAAGAACATCTGAAGCATTTAGCTGTAGTAATGAGGAAGCTACAGCAAGAGAAGATGTTGATTAATATCAAGAAGTCCTCATTTATGCAGACAGAGCTCATTTACTTGGGGTTCATCATTTCGACGAATGAATTGAAAATGGATCCAAGTAAGGTGGAAGTGATTAAAAATTGGCCATCACCCATAAATGTTTTTGAGGTGAGGAGTTTCCATGGTTTGGCTAGTTTCTACCGAAAGTTCATTAGGAATTTCAGTGGAATTAGCGCAGCAATGATGGATACAGTGAAGAAGCGACATAAGAATTTTCATTGGACCGCAGAGGATGAAAAGAGCTTCAATCTGTTGAAGCGAAAGATCACAGAACAGCCGGTCTTGGTGTTGCCGAATTTTGCAAAGACATTCCAGGTGAAATGTGATGCAAGTGGCTTTGCCATAGGAGTGGTCTTGATCCAGGAGGACAGACCAATTGCATATTACAGTGAGAAGCTGGATGAGGCAAAGGTGAAGTACTCAACGTATGATAAAGAATTTTACACTATCATACAGGCGTTGAAGAAGTGGAGGCATTATCTGATGCCAAAAGAATTTGTTCTATATAGTGATAATCATGCATTACAGTTTGTGACTCAGCAGAAGACACTGAATCAGAAACATGCAAAATGGGTAGAGTATATGCAGAATTTCACATTTGTAATTAAACACATTTCAGGGACTGCTAACAAAGTGGCTGATGCTTTGAGCAGGAAGTGTTTGTTGTTGCAGGAGTTCAGAGTCAAGACATTGGGTTTTGAAAATCTTAAAGACATGTATGCAGGTGATGTTGATTTTGCAGAGGCATACGAGGCAGCTAAGAATCCAGTTCTCAGAGACAGAAGCCCATGGATGGATTACATGATCCAGAATGGACTGTTGTTCAGGGGAAATCAGTTATGCATTCTGAATTGCTCCATGAGGGAGAAACTGCTAAAAGAAAAGCACAGTGGCGGATTAGCAGGGCATTTTGGTCATGACAAGACGTTCACAAAGTTGAGCGAAGCATACTTCTGGCCAAAGATGAGAACAGATGTCAAGAATTTTGTTGACGGGTGCAGAATATGCCAACATTCAAAGGGAAGAAAGCAGAATGCGGGATTCTACCAATCATTACCCATACCTGAGAGGCCGTGGGACGAAATCAGCATGGATTTCATATTGGGATTGCCTAGGACACAAAGAGGACATGATTTGATCTTTTTGGTGGTAGACAGGTTTTCCAAAATGGCACATTTTATTCCATGCCAGAAGACCAGTGATGCGACTCATATCGCAAACTTGTTCTTCAAGGAGATTGTTAGACTTCATGGTTTACCCAGAAGCATTGTATCGGACAGGGATACAAAATTCATTGGACATTTCTAGAGGACACTCTGGAAGAAGATGGGAGATAACTTGATGTTTAGTTCATCCTATCATCCTCAAACCGATGGGAAAACAGAGGTGGTAAATTGAAGGTTGGGAGACTTACTCAGAATCCCAGTGACAGAGCACCACAACAGCTGGGATAATGTGTTGCCACAGGAAGAATTTGCTTACAATGATTCAGTGAACATAAGTACAGGTAAAATTCCATTTGAGATTGTATATGGTAGGCAGCCAAGAGGAGTATCTGAGCTGAGGGATTCAGAGAAGATGATGAAAAAGAGCACAAGCGCTGAAGAATTCACAGAGGCAATGGAAGAACTTCACAGCAGGGTGAAGCAGCGATTGCTGGAGTCAAACCAGGAATATAAGCACAGAGCGGATCAGCATCGGAGACAAATTCAATTCGAAGTTGGTGATCTAGTTCTGGCACATCTGAGAAGGGAAAGGTTCCCAAGGGGAACATACAACAAGTTGAAATGAAGAAAATTGGGCCATGCCGAGTCCTGAAGAAGTTGGGAGAAAACGCATATGAGATTGAATTGTCGGATGATGTCAGAATATCTCCGACATTCAATGTCTCAGACTTATATCCATATAAGGCTGAAGAAGAAGGAGCTAAAAGTGATGGACAGCCAGGAATCTAGTGGCAGAAGCAAATGTTGATTCAAGAAAAGCCATAGATGGAGTATATACTTGACCAGAGAGTCAGCAAAAGAACCAGATGGAAAGAATACTTCGAGTATCTGGTGAAATGGAAGAATCATCCAGTGGAACATGCCAGCTGGGAGACATGAGCAGTCATTCAAAAGCACGGGCAGACTGTGCAGGAGCTCATGGACAGGAGCCCATGAAAGTTTTCAAGCCGAGGAGTATGATGCAGGAGCATCTCCAACTCAGCAAGCGAGCCAGCACATCATGCGAAAGATCAACTGGAGAAACAAACCCAAATTTTGAAAAGTGCTTTGGGATTGTAGCACAAGTCTTAAATGATCCTTTATGAAGGAGCGCCTTTTGTATGTTGTATCAGACCTCGAGCCATACGCTCTTGTCTGAATTAGATAGGAGGCATTTAATAGATTTAATGCAGGTAGATAGATGTTTAAGTCTAGATTAGACAGTTTTAGAGTCTGAGAGGGAAAACGGATATAGACACCCTCGTTGTATCATTGTAACATTATTATTCAGAAGAAGCATCCAGAAAGGAAGAGAAAGCAGAGAAATTGTGAAGAACGCCCATGCACAGATGTTTTTGAATTAATAGAAAGAATTTCTGATTCAAATTCATGGCCGGTGTTGTTTTCTCTGTGTTGATGTTGTGCTCATGAATGTTTGCTTTCTGGTTGTGCAATTGCTTTGTATATGCTGTGCATGTGATTTCAGGGTTTCAAATGAAGTCTGTGAGAGAAGAGAATAAGTTTCAATTGTTTCTCTATCTAAGCCAGGAGATTCCTGCAAAGAGTGCAGTTGAATTCATCCGCAAGGTGTGCGTTGATGAGGGCTCGATAGTCTAACTCTTGTTCTTATCTGTTAAGAAGTGGAGTGGGTTTTTGCAGCCTTGCAAGGAGCGTGTAGGCTAAATAAGAGAACAGCTCAGTTGTTAGTCTGAGCAAAGGAAACAAAGACTGTTTTCGCGGGAGTTGCACAGAGCTTGAAGTATTCAACACTCAAGGTGGTTGAATATCAAGCGCAAGGTTTATGCGTAGGTTTCTCTGAAGAATCAGAGTCAAAGACAAGCTCAGGAGGCATAGCACCTTTGTGGTGTCGTCAAGGTAAAGCGTCAGAAGTTGTGCGTGGACGGCTCGAGAACGAGTTCCAAGTGAAAGGCTCAGAAGGGTAGAGTTCGGGAAGTGAACACTTGACCATTGGGAGAAATCCTCGAGGAGGAGAAGTTGACGGTCAGGATTCGCAAGGAAGATTAGCGAAGTTCCGACAGTCGTCAGATCTTGGAGAAGTTGTGTAGGATTTTAGCCTTAATGCATGGGGAAGGATTTAGAGTTCATCGTGACTCGACTCATCCGAGAATCGGAGTCTCCAGGGTCATAGAATTCTCATAGGGAGAAATCGCGACTCGCAATTTTTCGAAGGAACCATAGCCGTAGATCCTGGACTGGACACGTGTCAGTAATACAGAGAGTCGGGGGTTTGGCATTCGGGATTTTCCCATGCAAAGGAAATTCTACAACTGGAATCGTGATCCTGCGATACCCGATAGCAAGGGGAGAAGTCGTGACGTGGAAGGTTAGTCCTCGCGTGCATCGGGGATCGGATTTTTAGGATTTTTGTTGCTGAAAGAATCACTGTCGGAGGAATCGCGAAACTCCGAGACATGATAACCGGTGGTCACATCACTGAGTGGAGTACAGGTGTCGGGGATTGGGTCTCGTCATGGGCAAATAGGTGGCATCACATATCGGAGTTCGGGACTTGGAAAGTCCTGTGGATCAGTGCAACAAAAATCGTGAATTCCCGAAACGCGATTTCCTGATTTACTCGGAAGTGTGTGGTCCAAGCGATAGTATAGAGGAATGGAGAAGCATCGGGCTTCGGGGTTTTGGATAGCACGAGGAACGTGCCCACGAGTTTCGTGATAATGCAAAACCCGATTTCCCGATAAGACAAAGGGGAGATCGTTGGAGAAGCATCCTGTGGGTGCAGAAAAATCCTGATAAGGGATTTTGAAGAGCGGTTCAGCTCTTTGGGCCAAGGAAAGAGAAGGTCCTGGTGATTGTGGACGTGTGTCAGGTGGTGTCTGCATCATTCTCGCACCCTAGGACATATGCAACCTGCAAACTAACTTTGAAAATATGTTTTTGGAAGGAGACAAGATCCATTTTTCTTAGGCAAAAAGTCCTTGTTGGGAGCCTGAATACACCATTGTTAATACATCACCAAGATGACCAAAGTCATGTGTAACACTTGATGGTGATGTCAGGGATTGGTTTAAGTACTTGCCTCCTATATCTATTGTTGGGATTGATGCTCTAGATGATTCATTCTTAAGACATTGGGGGAATACAAAATATCTCCTTTATTATATTACAAAATTTGAGGCACTTAAGAGAGAAGAGAGGGAATCTGTTTCAGACTTCTCGAAAATATTTAATAAGATGTATAAAAATATTCTCGTTGAAATTAATCCTACATAAACCTTTGCCAAGATGACTTATGCTAGTGCTTTTGACCCTAAATTTTGCCTCCTGTTGAGAGGAAGAAGAGATGCCTCCTTGGATCATATGCAAGATGCATCGCTTGAAGCAGAATCCAATATATTGGTAGCTGAAAAGCTTAGGAGTAAGGATGATAGAGACAGATGAAAGGGTAGGTCTAAAACTGCGACTTCTAGTTCCTCTATTGCCCCCCCTCAAACAGACGAAGTAACCAAGCTACTAAAATAACTTTCTACTAAAGTGGAAAGTTTGGAATTGGAAGGAAATAAGAGCTATAGGAATCCCCCAAATTATGATAATAGGGGTAGTTTCAAAATACCAACTGATGCCCCTCAGACCATCCAAAGAGATCATAGAAATAGGGATAGAGATGATCAGAAAATCCAAAATCCTCTCCAAAATAACTTGGTTACTGATGAAGATGAAGATGAAGAAGATATTGATCCTGAGATCCATTTCCTTGGAGATACCTCTTCTTCCCCTCATTTAACTCAGTATGCATACAAAGAGGCCCTCATGAGTAATCAAATGAATGATATGAGAAAAGGAGAAAAGACCAGCAGGGATCCGAAGAGATATAACCTTAAATTGAAGAAGAAAGAAGGAAAGCCCGATATTCCCAAGAGGCTTGCTAGAGCTGAGGAACCTGCTAAAGATATAGCAGACAACAACAAAGAAAGAAAGGCACAAAGCCCCCCACCACTAGTCAAAAGTCCTATCCTAGAGGTGAAGGATATTTTGAAGCTTCCATCCCCTTATAGCTTTGAAAATCATATTCAAAATATTATAATCCCTATACCTCTCTCAGAGTTAGTCAAGCATGAGGATTTCAAAAGGTGCCTATAAAAAAAAATTCAGCCTGAACCTGCGTCCCACTCCATAGACTCGGTTAACCTCCAATATGAAAGTCCACCTATCATATTAGGGCCTTTGGTAGAGGATAGAGATGAATCCTCCCCTCCCTTCTACACTTCATTGAACATCCACGATAAGGTGTTGCATAACTTCTTGATGGATTTAGGGGTATCTCACAATCTTATGACTAAAATTTTCATGGAAGATCTCGGGTTGGAGGTTACAAAAGCCTACCATGACCTATATTGTTTTGACTCCAGGAAGGTGAAGTGCCTTGGGGTTATCAAAGACCTGACCGTTTCTCTGTTCCAGCTACCAATGAAGAGCGTGGTCATGGATATCATAGTGGCTAATGTTCCCCCTAAGTTCGGGATGCTCTTGTCTAGATATTGGATAAAGAGAATGGGGGGGACCTTGCATATGGACCTTTCATATGCCACCATTCCTATTTAGGGGTGAAAAAAAGAGACTTTACAGGGAAGCGCAACTCGCGTACATCATCAATGATGAAGCAAACCCCACCAACCATCCTATTTCTTCTTTTGACATTGATTTGGGATCCAACATATTGCAGCTCACATATGCTCTTGAAACTCCTCTTGAAGTTAGAAAGCAACCCATTACGTTTTGTGAAATCCCTCCTCCAACTACCTCTGTTTGGAAGATGTTTTTTGACGAAGCCTCTTCTAAGGAAGGTGCTAGTGCTCAATTGGTCCTTTTTTCACCTTGTTAAGAAACTATACCTTTGTCCTACAAACTAGAATTTGAAGCTACCAACAATGTGGCAGAGTATGAAGCTCTTGTTTTGGGTCTAAGGGCTACAAAAGACATGGGGATTGAAGAGAAATCAGTATTTGGGGATGCAGAACTAATTTTTCATTAGATCAAAAATATTTATCAAGCCAAGCACCCTAGGCTTAAGACTTACATAAATAAAGTATGGGATCTAGTTGACAGTTTCTTTCTAGATTTCAACATTTCATTTATTCCAAGAGAGGAGAATACCATGGCTGATTCTTTGGTTGTCTTAGAAAGCCATTTCAGAGTCTCATTGCCACCCAAACTCAAATATGATGTAGAGGTGAAATATAGACCCTCTATACCTGACAATGTCCATGATTGGAAGGTGTTTGAAGATGATAATGAGATCAAAACGTTTCTTGAGTCTGTTGATGATTTCTTTGCTTTACATATTGATCAGGATCATGATTATGAAAGTAACCCTCATACAAATGTATTTTTAAATAAAATTTCCAATCACCATATTGTTTAGCTTCCTAGCACCTATATTCCAAAGGGACTAGTTCCTTTAGAAAGGTTGTTTGATGGGAATGATGTGGCAGTAAATTTTAAAGGTTCAACCAATGATATCAATGTAAATGAATACAATATTGGTACGTAAGAGGATTCCAAATTTGTCAAGTTGTTAAGAGAGCAAAGGGATGAATATGCTAAACTATTAAAAGAGTTTGTTGATGTGTTTTACTAGACATATGAAGATCTCAGAACATATGACACAAGTATCATTGAGCATAAGATCCCATTGAAGGAGGAGTCCAAGCCATTTAGGCAGACGTTGAGACAAATAAATCCTATGTTGTTTCCCATTATGGAGAAAGAGGTAAACAGTCTTTTGGATGCCCAGATTATCATTCCTTTGAGGTATTATGAATGGGTGGCCAACTTGGTCCCAGTGAGAAAGAAGAATGGATAAATCATACTATGTGTCAATTTCTGAAATTTGAATAGAAGTTCTAAAAAGGACAACTACCCCTTACCAAAGATGTAACACATATTACAGAGGGTGACAGGTGAATCTAGGATGTCCATGATTGATGGATTTTATGGCTACAATCAACTCTCTATCTTGCTTGAAGATAGAGAGAAGACAACCTTCACCACTCCTTGGGGTACATTCATGTATGTTAAGATGCCCTTTGGGTTGATGAATGTAGGAGCGACCTTTCAACGAGCCATGGACATAGCCTTTATTGGAGAGAGGACAATTTTGTGGTCATTTATTTGGATGACATAACAATGTTCTCACAATATGATAAAGAACATGATGGTGATTTAAAAATGGTCTTCTTGAAATGCAGAAAATTGGGTCTCTCTTTAAATCCCAAAAATTCATTATTTGCCATGAAAGAGGGGGAATTGTTAGACACATTGTGTCAGCTGAGGGAGTAAAGATTAATCCAAGAAGGGTAGAATCTATCCAAACTTTGTCATTCCCTACATCCAAGAAAGAAGTCCAGTCTTTCTTGGGAAAAATTAATTTTTTGAGAAGGTTTGTTTCGAATTTTGCTGAGTTGGTAAAGTTTATCACAACCATGTTGAGGAAAGGGAATGAGATCAAATGGACTGTAGAATCTCACAACTTGATCAAATAAAAAATGCCTTCACTGAAGCACCTGTTCTCATCAGTCCTAATTATTCCAAGGATTTTTTTATTTTCTCCTTTGCTTTATTTAACGCAGTAGCAGTTGTTTTATTGCAGAAGAATGCTGAAGGGTTAGAACAACCCATTTCCTTTTTCAGTAGGGCACTGGAGGATGCTGAATTTTTTGGTAGCTCTATAAATGGGCATTTTCTGAAAAAAAAATTACTTAAGCCATGATTGGCTTCCCATGTCATTGTAAATATCATTTTTCTCTCTCTTTTTTTTTTTTTTATAAGTGAATCCACAACCCAACACTAAGGAACTGAAACTGCAAAAGGAGTTCTTGGAGCCTCATAGGGAGGTCTCTATCCCCCATGGATCCTATATGTTCACACATGAATTTGCCACCTGCTTCATAGGAATCAAGTTGTGATTAAGATTTACCCTCAATAGAATTATGGTGTAAATCATGTGGCATTCTGCCCATGATTTCCATAGGAAGAATGAAAGCGTTGAGGTCTAAATAGCTCAAGCACCCTCAAAATCTAGTCAAAGGGTGTGTTTTCGACCCTTGATGGCTCCTATTTAATTGCCTCATCTACATATGCAACTATTGGTCAATGGGTATTCTATGGTTGACTCCTTCCTTATTTGTGGGGAGGCTACCAAGTAATTTTCAAAACACATGTATGGCCTAATATAAAATCCTCCTATACATATCTGAAAATATCCATTCCACAAAGGAAGAGCTTGACAATTAGATCTTGCAATTTTATGATCAATATGGGACTCTTATATCATCAAGGAGAAGATGGCATCTCTCAAAGATGATGTAATTGACAAGTTGGAAATTGGAACATATAAGGAATTTCTCCGCTCCGAGGTGAAGTGCATGTTAAATGACAAGTTGACATAGTTTGACAATATTGATCTAAGTGAAAGAAGTTTGAGAGCACTTTCTTTATGATCAGGCTCGTGAAAAGTACACAGATGGACATTGTTATAAAATTAGAGGAGGTAATACATGATTAACATTTGAGAAAACTCGTTTCAATCAAGTATGGTTATGAGTTGCTGCACCATATCAAAGGTTTGCGTTTTTACTAAAAATAATTTCCGTGAAGATGTACGAGGCATTGTTGGGATCTTGCATAAAAAATATCTTTTAAAGGAGTCATGTCTATAAAACAGTTAATCCACCATTCCTCCAAAACAAAAACTGAAATTCGACACGTGGATAAAATATAATGGGATATCCCAATAAATTTTATTTTATTTTAATGTCTACGATTTTATTAAATGGAGAATAACCCAGGTGGTTATATCCAGTTCATTAAATTTAGAATGGGCATAACAGTTGGAACTTCCCATCAAACATTATTAAACAAGAAACAAACATCAATTC
>JASDQU010299112.1:0-13234 GCA_032191745.1 Picea mariana
TTGATTTAATGCATTTATCTTCATACTCATGTCTTGTTTATAGTTTGCCATTTACACCTTATGATGCTCACGGTTTAAGTTGATTATCTATGTATTGACATCTCGGTTCTACTTCAAGCGTTCATGGACACACATCATATATATTTTATGTCATGAGTTAAATGATCTACACTTGAGCATCTCCACATTTTGTTATCTCATGTTTTGAAACACTTAAGCATTTCTGGTTCTCTTATCTCGCTAAGTGCTCACGCTCTTTCTATATTTTTAAGCTTATGTTTATGTTCATGTGAATGGTTTATGAATTTATGGTCTAATATCTTGCAGCTTTACCTTCATATGGTTCATAATTAATGATACAACACTGTGCATCATTTACTTTGCAGTTTGACATGTTATTGGTGATAAATTGATTACATTCTGCAAGCAGCGATCTTACACACATATATGCTCACGGCCTTCGCTAAAGAAGATAAAATTCGGGCATCTAAAACTTGTCTAAAACGAACCCAACACACCTAAAGACCCACCCGAGGGTCCTAAGAATACTTAGTAACATTTTAGGGATTTCGACAACTGTTTCTGCCATCTAAAACGGGCGAGAGGGCCAGTCTTTGGGGGAAGTGGCGGGGGACCGTCCCGTGATTCCGTTGGGGGGATCCCTTCTCTGACTACCTCTAGCTGTGGTGAAGTGACGGGCTGACCTTGGAAGCTAGGCTAGGGGTAAAAGCCCAGTATCTTGAGCACCGGGCAGTTATTTGGCAGAATAAGGGAGTTGAGACACACACATAGTTAGGGGGTGGGATCTAAAATATTTAACAAGAACACTAGTTGCATAGCTCACATTGTGATGTTTGGGGGAAATTAGATGTATGTGTAGGCAAACACACTTGTGGTTTATCTCATTGTTTCATTCGTTCACTGCAGCTATATGTTCTGTCTTTCTTATGTTTACATGAGCAATTGGTTTAATTGTTAACATCTGATTACTTGCTTACTGTGGTTGGGTCAAGCAAGTAGTGATTATCCCACTTGGGGAGGCACTACTTGCCTTGATTTTTGGATGCTTTATGTACATCTTGTTTATATCTTGTATATCTGATTATATTGATGTATCTTTGTATCTAAGTTATATATCTGTGTCCTTACCTTGTACATCTGTACATCTGACTTATACATTTATGTATCTCATGTATATGTTGTAAACACTTGTAAGTACTTAGCATTCTTTTGGTGATTCATTGCAGCTTGTGGTTTGAGGTGATTAGTTTGATTTACTTGTTTTACTTTGATATGCTTAACCATCCTCAAGCCTTAGTCGACCCCATTTGCCCAATAGTAGGCACTAGTCCTTAGCAGACCTAGGAAGAAGGTTGACTGTCATATAGATTAGAACTGCATTCTGCATTGCTGCTTGATCATTATAGGCTAGTTTTTTCCCCTTTGGCCTGTAACAAATTAAAACTAACTCCTAGAACACCAACTGTAAAATTAACTTAGTAACTTAGGGACTACCCCCCTTGGCTTCCCTAGGAGTAAGCCTAGACGGAAGAAGTTCCTGTCAAGGTGACAGTGTGGGCAGGAACTTAGACATTGTGTCTCCGAGGGCACACTAAGTGAGCAGGACTTAGCTCACGTTTGCAAGTGTGCATTAGGACGGCAACAAAGCCAATCCAACAATGTCCCATAATACCTACCTTTGTGCTTCATCATATACCAGAACATTGATAAATCAAGCACAAAAATGTCATGAGTTAGAACATATATCATATCATCAGGAATCTCAAAGTCTAACTCATGGAAGCGGGTGGGAGGGATAAAATCATGCCAAGTCCATTTCTGAGAAAAGTATTCAATCAACTTCAAGAAAAGGTCATGAAAAATGCATGGTTCAGAAAACTGACTCAAAGGGCCTGCAAACTGGCTACCTAGGACATCCTCATGCTCTGAAGTCAAGGAAGGGATCGACAGAGGCCTAACAGAGGATTGGCAAGCTATCAAGGGAAACTGGGATAACTGACTCAAAATTGCAGTACCCAACCACTCTTTGGAGTCTAGGGTTTGCCTAGGAGGAAACTCAACATAAAAAGGGTACTTCCCAACTACACCTTTAATCGAAAAGCATGGTAAAGTAATAACAGGTGGCTGGAGCGAAAAGTCACGAGAAACCTTCTTTAGGCAAACAATGTCCTTACTTGTATCAAAATCTGAGCATAGTGGTGGCTGGCAATCATTTCCATGGAGAGAATCCAAGTGCTCAAAAGGGTACTCATAAAAAATCTCAAGGTAAGACTAAAAATCATCACGAGAATAAGGTACTAGGTCATCCTTGGTTTTTTGAAAAGTACGGGTAAAAATCTCATCTCCTTGTTGCCATTGGTCGGAAGTAATCTGTTGTGACAATTGCAAGCGTAACAACTGGAAATGACTCTCAGTGTCATAGATGGGATCCAGGTCATAACCAACTATATCCCACTTGTGCCTCCCAACATGTATGAACTCATCAATGTTATCAACAATGTCACTATCTGTGTCATAACATGCAGGGTTTGAAACATTTGAAAATTCATTCTCCTCCTCCTCTTCATCATAAGGTAAAGCATCATCAAAAACTAGGGGAGGAGGGTAACTTACTGTTTCTTCTTGCGCAGGAACTTCAAGGACTTTGGTGTTTTCGGCATGCATTATGGTCTCATCCTCAGGGATTACCCCTTCTTCTTCAGTTCGAAGGCCTAATTCTTTCGGGAATTCCATTCCTCCTTTATCTGAATCATGTGACAAGGTGTCATCGGAATCCTGTAAAGGAAAATAACTAACCTCATCTTCGTTTTGTTGTGCAGGGGAAACAGGCTCATAGATTGCTTCGTCAGACGGAGAGGCACTTGTTGATACTTCATTATTTTTCTCTGGTTCTGCCTCCTCGGCCATGTCTTCAGGAATCCCATGTTGAATGATGGTTTGTTCACCTTCTTCTTGGATATCCTCAATAAAGTTTTTATGGGCAAACAAACTTTTCATATTAAAATCACCTGAAGTAAAGAGATCTTTTATCCCGGATAAGGAGATGTTTTGTTCAATTCTTTTAGCCATGCCATAAGCTTCATCGAGCGTGCCTGGGCTCTTTTTACTGAGGGGCAGACCTAGGTGTGCCAGGAGCGCACGGGTATATACATGGACAATGTACTTGTTTTCAGGACAATGCCTTAGGAATCTGATATAAGGTGCGTTCAAACCTGCTCTGGAAGTCCCAGAGGGTTTCATTCTCGGTTTGTCTTATATGCTCAAAATTTTTTAGTAGTACTGAGATGTCTTCTGACTGAATACCCCATTCTTCGAGAAAGACTTCTTCCAAYTGGTTCATAGAGGTGATGCTAGCATTAGGAAGGTTATCATACCAYTTYTTAGCATTTCCATGAAGAGTGTTTGAAAAAAGTTTCATCACTACATCTTCGGCATCATCATCGACAGGGTGGAGTCTAAAGTAAGAATAAAATTCATCCATATGAAAGTCAGCTCTTTCCCCATGGCCACCAGTGAATCTAGGGAGCCATCTCTTGGATATCGGGGGCATTTGTCTTGGGTATCTTGGGATTTTGCTCATGTCTAAAGGCTTATATTTCTCGGGATCCCATTGTGAAGTCATTGTTGGCTTCGTCATCAATGGAGTCGCCAGATAATTTTCTTGAAATTTTCAAAGAATAGGGGAATAAAGTCTAGTGGAGTCGCCAGGTAAGCTTGTAAGAGAATGGTCTTTGAGGTAAGGCTTACCAAAAGATTTGTCATTGAGGAAGATTGACTCAGTGTTCCCCGGCAACGGTGCCAAAATGTTGTCGCTCAGTTTGTAGTTTAGGTCATAGGCTAAAGGATAGAGATCAAACTGGCGTAACAGAAACCTTCCCCACCCAATGTCACCTCGATGGGGAGGTTCTTTCTGTTTAAGGAGGTTAGCCCAGGCGAGACGTCCCCGACAACCTGGGGTTTGAAAAGGCAGAAAGTATAAGGTCAAGTTTTAGAGTTCCCTCCTCACAGGTTACCACCAGAGTCAGATAGTCCGGCTAATTAGCCAATAAATGAAGTGTATGCCCTATTGAAAATACCTACCCGGAACAAAATAACAGCAACGCAAAATATACATGCAGGTTATAACTCAAAGGGTTAGTACTTCATTGACTATCTGATATCATTAATAAGCAATGTATTGCAATAGATGTAGAATGAATTCAACGTTTTGTCAATTAGCTATGAAAGACAATCAATTCATCAATATCTAAGGAGATGACTAAGCCAACAATATGTCCAATCAACAATTTACTCAATAAATGCTTCAAATCATCATTTAATTGCTTATATTACACTTTTGTTGTGTCAAGATGAGATATCCAACTGTGACGTCAGCCCTAAATTAGGTTAGTTTGGTTAGATAGGGTTTCAAAATTTAGTTTTAAAAGTAGTTTTGCACACTAAAGCTTCAACGTTGGAGGTTAGATATCAGTGCCTTAGGGTATATGGAGTCAAATAAGAAAAGGGCACAAGGTTTTGAAAGGACGATGACTTAAAGACTAGAAGGTAGGGTTCTATGGTGCTGCAAAGGTAGGGCCCTAGAATCAAAACCCTAGGGGAAAGAGGCTTACTCCGGTGTTGCTTAAGCAAGGCCTCGTGCTCTTTCCTCCTCTAAATCAACTTGGCAAAACGGCTAGCCTAAAGAATAAGTCTAAGGGAGAAAGTGTTGTAAAGACAAGTCTTTCAAACCCTAGAAGGTGAAAACCCTAGGTGTAGGTAACCTAGGCCTAGGACGTCTCCTTCTTTCAACCTATAAACTTCAACGCTAGCTCAAAGGAAGAGGCAAGATAAGTGTAGCAAAGGCTAGGCTTAATCCCTTGTCTTCAATGGCTGAAAACTCTCTCTCTAAGGGGACATGTAACAATGACCTATTTGTGTGCTTGTTACCTAGGGTTTTAAATCAACAATATTACAAGCAAATGCAAAAAATTACACCTACAACCATTCAATTAAGAAGTTTTGCAAGAAAATTCACTTACATGTCATGAAGAAAAGCATAAGAAAACCCTAGTTGTAAACCTTCCTTGAGAGAAATGCCATAAAATGGCAAAAATATCCTTCCAATAGCAAGTGCGCCTCACTTATGCAGCAAATATACCCAAGAAGGGCACAAAAATCAGACCTCACAAGTGTGAGTGAATTCTGTTATTGCAAAATGAGGGAAAACATCCTCAATTTATATCATCCAATGACCCTTAATTAAAATTAGGTCATTAAAACAGCCGACAAGGCTGATAACTAAAAATCATATTGTTTTACATTAAACTGCTAAATAAAACCCTAAATGAGCAATAAGCAAGACGTCCAGCCCTTTTGAGGGAGACGTTGGCCCTTTTTAGGGCAAAATACAGCACTAGAAGACAAACGTTGGCCCTCACTGGGCCTCCAAGCTCTGCCAGACGTGCCAAATTGCTCTGTCAAGGTACCACTCACTGGAGGTGACATCATGGCTCCTAGATGACGTCCTGGGGCATCAGAAAGCACATGTTCCAACTGTAGTGGGTCAATCCCCCTGTGCTGGGCTCAGCCAAGGCGTCCTGGATGAAAACGTCCTCCTTCTTCTCTCGTGCAAAGGCTCGATCAATCATTGTCCTGTCTCTGCCCCTGATGAAGTCCCAGCAACCATGTAATGGGCTCTTCAGCCCCATGGAGGTCCGAACTAATCATCTCCCCATGTGTACCGGTCCACTTGGTACCTGTCCGTCGGGCACGGTCCTACATATCAAAAACTTCTCCCTCCATGGGCTCATTAGTCCTCAGGATCATAGCAATGTCAATCATATTTCATCATTAATTTTATCAAATGCATGCATAAAACCCCTAGCATATCATCTAACAGCTCAAAGACATTACAATGACCTACTATACAAAGCTGAAGAAAAAGACGAAGTGCCCTATTGGGCCGGCATCCATAAGAAAAGGAAAGCTCCCAAAGGATATCATCCAAGCCATGTAATACGAGGTGGTGTGGTCTAAGGATGTCCAGACATAGTGAAAGACAGGGGTGGATATTATCCGTGGGTGCCTTTGTAGGAGGCGAGCTGTATCTGTCATGGATGCAATTCTTTCCAAGCCCTTTATTGCCTNNTTTTTCTTTCTTTTTATTTCAAGGTCTAACTAGAGGACACTGCCTTGGCGTGGTGACCAGAGCTGACAGTGTTACCCACGAGTACTTTCACAGAAATGATAAGGTTGGCTCATGATGAGACCCCCTTTCCCTTGGCCATGCAACTAAAGGTCACTGCCTTGGCGTGGTAACCAGATAATGGCAATGTCATACTGCTAGGTACCTATGAACATAATGGGCTGGCTCGTGATGAGACCCCCCATCCTCTTGGCTAGGTCTTGTTTTTATTATTTTTTTATGGCTTTTATCTCTTACCAGCTGCTTTTACCCCCTGGGCCTTTAGCCCCTTCTTCCCACAGGATAAGGTGTAACCCCACAAATAGGTCATCCTAATGTCCAGACTAGGGGAATGGGATAGATGAATGGGAGATAAGATGTAAAATGATAATATGGTGGGAGCGGACGATGGCTCTTCAAAATCCCCCCTGGTGGCTAACCAAAACCTATGGATACAAGCTTGCTAGGGCACCCCGTTAATTCCCCCAAACATGGTCAAGTGGGTTAGTGTAAGATCCAAGCAGTCGTCAGAAATGAAAGGAATCTGATGCATATATCTGAAAATTATAATGATCAAACATGACACATACCATGATACCTGGACCAACTACCTCATGGAGCAAGAGTCTTCTCCGATACAAGTCCAAGCCGAAGGTGATGGATGCTGCTGCTGCTGACAGGACAGGTTTGATGAAGAAGAAGAAAGATGGGCCCTCCAGGGCCATGCTCAGGTCAATCCCGCTCTCATTACTCCATGTCTAGGACCTTTGGGCCTCGAGACATGATCTCCTAGTTATCCCTAAAAATCGGGGATAACATCTGGCTCCAACTCGGGCACATGTGCTCGTCGTAGAGCGCATGAAAACCTCAACATCTCTGGCATAAACTTGTAGACCTGCTCAGACTCGAAAACGGCATCATTAACAAAGGTGGGGTGGTATTGCCACCCCACAAATATAATATATATACTGAAAAATAATCAATAATGCAAAGTAAACTACTTACCTACACTTACCTTTGGTTGGATGTTTGGTGTAGTCAAATAACCAATGAAGCCAATCCAACAATGTCCCATAATACCTACCTTTGTGCTTCATCATATACCAGAACATTGATAAATCAAGCACAAAAATGTCATGAGTTAGAACATATATCATATCATCAGGAATCTCAAAGTCTAACTCATGGAAGCGGGTGGGAGGGATAAAATCATGCCAAGTCCATTTCTGAGAAAAGTATTCAATCCACTTCAAGAAAAGGTCATGAAAAATGCATGGTTCAGAAAACTGACTCAAAGGGCCTGCAAACTGGCTACCTAGGACATCCTCATGCTCTGAAGTCAAGGAAGGGATCGACAGAGGCCTAACAAACAATTGGCAAGCTATCAAGGGAAACTGGGATAACTGACTCAAACTTGCAGTACCCAACCACCCTTTGGAGTCTAGGGTTTGCCTAGGAGGAAACTCAACATAAAAAGGGTACTTCCCAACTACACCTTTAATCGAAAAGCATGGTAAAGTAATAACAGGGGGTTGGAGAAAAAAGTCACGAGAAACCTTCTTTAGGCAAACAATATCCTTACTTGTATCAAAATCTGAGCATAGTGGTGGCTGGCAATCATCTCCATGGAGAGAATCCAAGTGCTCAAAAGGGTACTCATAAAAAATCTCAAGGTAAGACTAAAAATAATCAGGAGAATAAGGTACTAGGTCATCCTTGGTTTTTTGAAAAGTACGGGTAAAAATCTCATCTCCTTGTTGCCATTGTTCGGAAGTAATCTGTTGTGACAATTGCAAGGGTAACAACTGGAAATGACTCTCAGTGTCATAGATGGGATCCAGGTCATAACCAACTATATCCCACTTGCGCCTCCCAACATGTATGAACTCATCAATGTTATCAACAATGTCACTATCTGTGTCATAACATGCAGGGTTTGAAAGATTTGAAGATTCATTCTCCTCCTCCTCTTCATCATAAGGTAAAGCATCATCAAAAACTAGGGGAGGAGGGTAACTTACTGTTTCTTCTTGCGCAGGAACTTCAAGGACTTTGGTGTTTTCGGCATGCATTATGGTCTCATCCTCAGGGATTACCCCTTCTTCTTCAGTTGGAAGGCCTAATTCTTTCGAGAATTCCATTCCTCCTTTATCTGAATCATGTGACAAGGTGTCATCGGAATCCTGTAAAGGAAAATAACTAACCTCATCTTCGTTTTGTTGTGCAGGGGAAATAGGCTCATAGATTGCTTCGTCAGACGAAGAGGCACTTGTTGATACTTCATTATTTTTCTCTGGTTCTGCCTCCTCGGCCATGTCTTCAGGAATCCCATGTTGAATGATGGTTTGTTCACCTTCTTCTTGGATATCGTCAATAAAGTTTTTATGGGCAAACAAACTTTTCATATTAAAATCACCTGAAGTAAAGAGATCTTTTATCCCGGATAAGGAGATGTTTTGTTCAATTCTTTTAGCCATGCCATAAGCTTCATCGAGCGTGCCTGGGCTCTTTTTACTGAGGGGCAGACCTAGGTGTGCCAGGAGCGCACGGATATATACATGGACAATGTACTTGTTTTCAGGACAATGCCCCTTAGGAATCTGATATAAGGTGCGTTCAAACCTACTCTGGAAGTCCCAAAGGGTTTCATTCTGGGTTTGTCTTATTTGCTCAAAATTTTTTAGTAGTACTGAGATGTCTTTTGACTCAATACCCCATTCTTCGAGAAAGACTTCTTCCAACTGGTTCATAGAGGTGATGCTAGCATTAGGAAGGTTATTATACCACTTTTTAGCATTTCCATGAAGAGTGTTTGAAAAAAGTTTCATCACTACATCTTCAGCATCATCATCGACAGGGTGGAGTCTCAAGTAAGAATAAAATTCATCCATATGAAAGTCAGGTCTTTCCCCATGGCCACCAGTGAATCTAGGGAGCCATCTCTTGGATATCGGGGGCATTTGTCTTGGGTATCCTGGGATTTTGCTCATGTCTAAAGGATTATAGTTCCCGTCATCCCATTGTGAATTCATTGTTGGCTTCGTCATCAATGGAGTCAACCGATAATTTTCTTGAAACTATCAAAGAATAGGGGAATAAAGTCTAGTGGAGTCGCCAGGTAAGCTTGTAAGAGAATGGTCTTCGAGGCAAGGCTTACCAAAAGATTTGTCATTGAGGAAGATTGACTCAGTGTTCCCCGGCAACGGTGCCAAAATGTTATCGCTCAGTTTGGAGTTTAGGTCATAGGCTAAAGGATAGAGATCAAACTGGCGTAACAGGAACCTTCCCCACCCAATGTCACCTCGATGGGGAGGTTCTTTCTGTTTAGGGAGGTTAGCCTAGGGGAGACGTCCCCGACAACCTGGGGTTTGAAAAGGAAGAAAGTATAAGGTCAAGTTTTAGAGTTCCCTGCTCACAGGTTACCACCAGAGTCAGATAGTCCGGCTAATCAGCCAATAAATGAAGTGTATGCCTTATTGAAAACACCCGCCCGGAACAAAATAACAGCAACACAAAATATACATGCAGGTTATAACTCAAATGGTTTGTACTTCATCAACTATCTGATATCATTAATAAGCAATGTACTGCAATAGATGTAGAATGAATTCAACATTTTGTCAATTAACTATGAAAGACCATCAATTCATCAATATCTAAGGAGATGACTAAGCCAACAATATGTCCAATCAACAATTTACTCAATAAATGCTTCAAATCATCATTTAATTGCTTATATTACACTTTTGCTGCGTCAAGATGAGATATCCAACTGTGACGTCAGCCCTAAATTAGGTTAGTTTGGTTAGTTAGGGTTTCAAAATTTAGTTTTAAAAGTAGTTTTGCACACTAAAGCTTCAACGTTGGAGGTTAGATCTCAGTGCCTTAGGGTATATAGATTCAAATAAGAAAAGGGCACAAGGTTTTGAAAGGACAATGACTTAAAGACTAGAAGGTAGAGTTCTATAGTGCTGCAAAGGCAGGGCCCTAGAATCAACACCCTAGGGGAAAGAGGCTTACTCCGGTGTTGCTTAAGCAAGGCCTCGTGCTCTTTCCTCCTTCTCTAAATCAACTTGGCAAAACGACTAGCCTAAAGAATAAGTCTAAGGGAGAAAGTGTTGTAAAGACAAGGCTTTCAAACCCTAGAAGGTGAAAACCCTAGGTGTAGGTAACCTAGTCCTAGGACGTCTCCTTCTTTCAACCTATAAACTTCAACGCTAGCTCAAAGGAAGAGGCAAAATAAGTGTAGCAAAGGCTAGGCTTAATCCCTTGTCTTCAATGGCTGAAAAATCTCTCTCTAAGGGGACATGTAACAATGACCTACTTGTGTGCTTGTTACCTAGGGTTTTAAATCAGCAATATTATAAGCAAATGCAAGAAATTACACCTACAACCATTCAATTAAGAAGTTTTGCAAGAAAATTCACTTACATGTCATGAAGAAAAGCATAAGCAAACCCTAGTTGTAAACCTTCCTTGAGAGAAATGCCATAAAATGCCAAAAATATCCTTCCAATAGCAAGTGCGCCTCACTTATGCAGCAAATATACCCAAGAAGGGCGCAAAAATCAGACCTCACAAGTGTGAGTGAATTCTGTTATTGCAAAATGAGGGAAAACATCCTCAATTTATATCATCCAATGACCCTTAATTAAAATTAGGTCATTAAAACAGCTGACAAGGCTGATAACTAAAAATCATATTGTTTTACATTAAACCGCTAAATAAAACCCTAAATGAGCAATAAGCAAGACGTCTAGCCCTTTTGAGGGAGACGTTGGCCCTTTTTAGGGCAAAATACAGCACTAGAAGACAAACGTTGGCCCTCACTGGGCCTCCAAGCTCTGCCACACGTGCCAAAATGCTCTGTTAAGGTACCACTCATTGGAGGTGACGTCATGGCTCCTAGATGACGTCCTGGGGCATCAGAAAGCAAACGTTCCAGCTATAGTGGGTCAATTCCCCTGGGTTGGGCTCAGCCAAGGCGTCCTGGATGAAAACGTCCTCCTTCTTCTCTCGTGCAAAGGCTCGATCAATCATTGTCCTGCCTCTGCCCCTGATGAAGTACCAGCAACCATCTGATGGGCTCTTCAGCCCCATGGAGGTCCGAACTAATCATCTCCCCATGTGTACCGGTCCACTTGGTACCTGTCCGTCGGGCATGGTCCTACATATCAAAAACTTCTCCCTCCATGGGCTCATTAGTCCTCGGGATCATAGCAATGTCAATCATATTTCATCATTAATTTTATCAAATGCATGCATAAAACCCCTAGAATATCATCTAACAGCTCAAAGACATTATAATGACCTACTATACAAAGCTGAAGAAAAAGACGAAGTGCCCTATTGGGCCGACATCCATAAGAAAAGGAAAGTTCCCAAAGGATATCATCCAAGCCATGTAATACGAGGTGGTGTGGTCTAAGGATGTCCAGACATAGTGAAAGACAGGGGTGGATATTATCCGTGGGTGCCTTTGTAGGAGGTGAGCTGTACCTGTCATGGATGCAATTCTTTCCAAGCCCTTTATTGCCTTTATTCTTTTTTTTATTTATTGCTTTTTCTTTCTTTTTATTTCAGGGTCTAACTAGAGGACACTGCCTTGGCGTGGTGACCAGAGCTGACAGTGTTACCCACAAGTACTTTCACAGAGATGATAAGGTTGGCTCATGATGAGACCCCCTTTCCCTTGGCCATGCAACCAAAGGTCACTGCCCTGGCGTGGTAACCAGATAATGGCAATGTCATACTGCTAGGTACCTATGAACATAATGGGCTGGCTCGTGATGAGACCCCCCATCCTCTTGGCTAGGTCTTGTTTTTGTTATTTTTCTTAGGGTCCCTCTTGTTTCTTATCGAGAGGCTTTTTATTGCCTTCTCGGTGATCCCTGGGCGAGGCATCTCTAGGTTTTATTATTTTTTTATGGCTTTTATCTCTTACCAGCTGCTTTTACCCCCTGGGCCTTTAGCCCCTTCTTCCCACAGGATAAGGTGTAACCCCACAAATAGGTCATCCTAATGTCCGGACTGGGGGAATGGGAGAGATGAATGGGAGATAAGATGTAAAATGATAATATGGTGGGAGCGGACGATGGCTCTTCAAAATCCCCCCTGGTGGCTAACCAAAACCTATGGATACAAGCTTGCTAGGGCACCCTGTTAATTCCCCCAACCATGGTCAAGTGGGTTAGTGTAAGATCCAAGCAGCCGTCAAAAATGAAAGGAATCTGATGCATATATCTGAAAGCTATAATGATCAAACATGACACATACCATGATACCTGGACCAATTACCTCATGGAGCAAGAGTCTCCTCTAATGCAAGTCCAAGCCGAAGGTGATGGATGTTGCTGCTGCTGACAGGACAAGTCTGATGAAGAAGAAGAAAGATGGGCCCTCCAGGGCCATGCTCAGGTCAATCCTGCTCTCGGTACTCCATGTCTAGGACCTGTGGGCCTCGAGACATGATCTCCTAGTTATCCCTAAAAATCGGGGATAACATCTGGCTCCAACTCGAGGACATGTGCTCACCGTAGAGCGCATGAAAACCTCAGCATCTCTGGCATAAACCTGCAGACCTGCTCAGACTCGAAAAGGGCATCAGTAACAAAGGTGGGGTGGTATTGCCACCCCGCAAATATAATATATATACTGAAAAATAATCAATAATGCAAAGTAAACTACTTTCCTACACTTACCTTTGGTTGGATGTTTGGTGTAGTCAAATAACCAATGAAGCCTGTTGACCGCCTATTCAGCTAGGGGTCAACTCATGTACCATGAAGCATTCATCCATGTTGAAGACAGTATTTGGTTCTACTTGGTGTATGATGTTCCAGCATCAAAATTTTGTAAACGAAATTTCCGCACCCGGGTTAATAATGTAATGAGTCAGCATGAGTCATAGTTAGGTCAGGTACTTTGGGATGTTTCCATTAAGGGAGTTCCTTTCACCGAGGGTTTTTTATCCTCAGGTTGTTAGCCGGGCTTCCGGGCCTGGTTGACTTCCCTTGAGTTTTTCCCTCCTCACATGCAATAATTTCCTCC
>JASDQU010299113.1:0-14189 GCA_032191745.1 Picea mariana
CGGGATACCATTAAGTCCGAATCAAGGATGAAGACATCCATAAAACTGCCTTCCGGACACGGTATGGTCACTATGAGTTTGTGGTAGTGCCAATTGGGTTAACCAATGCCCCTGCCACTTTTATGTGCTTGATGAACAATGTACTCAGTAAATTTCTGGATAAATTTGTGCTAGTTTTTATTGATGACATATTAATCTACTCTAAGAATAGAGAAGAGCAGGAAGAGCATCTTAGACTTGTGCTACAAGTGCTAAGAGAACATCAGCTCTATGCCAAATTCAGCAAATGTGAATTCTTCCAGAAGGAAATACATTACTTAGGCCATGTTCTCTCCGAAGAAGGAGTAGCAGTAGACCCTGAAAAAATCATGTCTATCATGGAATGGCCTACCCCGAGGGATGTTTCAGACATTATATCCTTTATGGGATTAGCAGGATACNAAGAAGGGGACAAAATTCCTATGGACACAGAAATGTGAAGAAAGATTTCAAACACTGAAACATCTACTGACCCATGCACCCGTACTAAAGATCGCCAATCCAGAAGCTGACTTCCTCGTGTGCACAGATGCTTGTAAGGAAGGGCTCGGAGGATTCCTTATGCAGGAAGGAAGTGTGATCTGCTATGAATCTCGAAAATTGAACGAGCATGAAGTCAACTATGTGACCCATGATCTAGAACTGGTTGCAATAGTGCATGCCTTGAAAATGTGGAGGCATTACCTCATGGGAAGAAAATTTGTACTTATGACAGATCACTGTGGATTGCAATACCTGTTTGATCAACCAAAGCTCAATGCTAGACAAGCTAGGTGGATGGCCCTCCTTAGAGAGTTTGATTTCAAAATCAAACACATTAAAGGAAAGGAAAATAGGGTGGCCGATGCCCTTAGCAGAAGTATGAAAACAATTTACCTGGTAGCGGTGAGCACCTATGAGACAGAAGTCAAGGAAAGAATCAGAAATGCACAAGAAATAGATCCCTTCGTCCAGACCGTGGTCATGTACCTACAGCAAGAACCCATTGGAGTAAAATATGAAGGCTACCAGATGACCGAAGGAGGTCTTCTCACTTACAGAAATAGATTGTATATTCCAAATTGTGACGACTTGAAGAGGTTCATACTGGATGAACTACATAAAAGGCCCTATTTCGGTCATCCAGGATACCATAAAATGCTCACTGCTACCAGGAGACAATTTTATTGGCCTGGAATGAAGAAAGACATAGCCGAGTACTTAGCCAAATGCATAGAGTTCCATCAGGTTAAAGCAGAACATCGACACACATCAGGATTATTGCAACCTTTACCAATCCCATAATGGAAATGGGAAACCATCTCCATGGATTTCATCACTGGATTACCAACCTCAACCAAACAGAACGATGCCATTATGGTAGTGGTGGATAAATTGAGCAAGTATTCTCATTTCATCCCTGTCAATTCAACCTGCAAATAAATTGATATCGCCCAGGTGTTCATGAAGGAGATATTTAGACTGCATGGTATGTCGAAAGAGATCGTGTCTGACAGAGACCCGAAATTTACCTCTAACTTTTGGAAATCATTGATGGCTGGTTTAGAGACCAAATTGCTGTTTAGCACCGCCTATCACCCTCAAACCGATGGACAGATGGAAAGAGTGAACCAAGTACTTGAATACATGCTAAGAATGCATGTAATGCATCAACCCAAGAAGTGGGAAGACTACCTGCCACTGGTAGAATTCGCCTACAACAACAGCTAACAAGCATCCTTAAAGATGAGTCCCTTTGAAGTCCTCTATGGTAGATCGTGTAATACTCCAGTCAACTGGAGTAATCCCATAAATAGGATTTCTTTTGGACCCGACATGTTTAGGTAGATGGCTCCTCAGAAATTAATGAGGGATGGGGGGGTGAACTGCCCATCCGTAGAGCCGTCAGGCCTGACCAATGCGAGGGAAATCATGCCACACGCAACCTCGCAAGAGGATAAGGCGTGAGGGAGAAGCGATTGGGGGCAGATGCGAGGAGAGGAGGAGAACTCTAGAAATACACAGAGTGAGTGATAACAGAGAAGGGGTAGAGTAACCCTCGTTCTCGGTCATTGGCAAACCGAGACATAGTCTCGCAGCATCGTGGTCTCATCTCGGGGGTGGCTAGTGGTAAATCCTATTGGAATCGCTGAGCCTACGATTGGGTGGAAACGAGCACCCCTCTCAGCAATTGCACTTACTTCTAGTGTTATTGTTGATAAGTGTTTTACATCTTGCACCTTGAAATTCATATGCTGACATATATGCTCATAAACTGTGAAATTGTGAATGATTACAGTATAAGACTGTCTGTGCAGTGTTTTGATAAGAAATGGTAGATGTATGCTTGTAACAGAAAAACCATGCATAGCTTATGTTGATAGATAAATTTATGCGTAAGTTGAACCAAGTTAGTCTTCTAGTCCGTTCTCAGGAATTTGTTTCCCCTCATCTGTCTCCAGGAATGCCCCAGAATAGATCTCTCCACAGAGATACCCTTCTTGGAAAGGTTTACCAAGAACCTGGAAAAAGGACTTGAATGCGCAAGTCTTAGCAACCCTGTACGAGGAAGAATGATCCTCTTGAAATCTCGAAGTAGCCATGTAGGGATACGTATCGATCGACGGACGAGATCCCGTTGGAAGATCTACAGTCATTCACGACCGTTAGATTGGTGGAAGAAACAAGGGTGTTACATGCCTTACCCCTTTTCTTTTATCTTCGTGAGTAGCGAGGAAATCGGGACCGTAGATCCCCAAGGTCTGTGGGAGTATCTGGACCGTTGGTTTTTCCACATCTAGAGAGCAGTGGGAGAGTGCACGACATAGGACAGGTCTGAGCCGTCATATCTTAGCTAGAAAACCCGAGAGCTGTAGGATCTACTAGGAGATGCAGGAGGGTTAAGCCCTCGTGAACAGGGGTGAAAGTATCGAAAGAGGAGTCAGTACACGGCATAGGACAGATCTGAGTCATCAGATCTTAGCTAGAAAACCCAACAACCATTGGATCTGCTAGGAGATGCATGAGGGTTAAGCCCTTGTGAACAAGGGAGAAAGTATCGAGAGAGGAGTCGGTATCGGGGATTCAGAGTTTGGGATTCCGGGAGTCCTGATGATAAGAGATCAGGACACTCCATGGTGAAAGTCCCGATATAGATCTGGACCATCCATCCGTGGAGGAAACATGGCGGAGATCGAGAGTCCATCGGTATTTCAGATACCGGGGATTCGAGTTGACAGAGGATTTGTGTCACTAGGAGTCGCGAAATTCCGATTACCGAAACCCCGAATCAGTTTAAGTGTGAATAAGTTTGAGAAAGGCGGGATTTAATCATGACCGTTGATCACCCTGAAAATGTCATAACGGTTGATCATGGGTGAAGGTCACAACCATCTATCGGAGGGACATGTGGCTGCCGATTGGCATTTCGGTGTTTCGGCATCCGGGAAACCAAAGGGCAAGAACCCTTGTCTTCGCGAGTCGCGAAATCCCGATCACCGAAACCCCGAAATGGCGAGAGGTGTGAGTGAGGTTAAGGAAAGCTGAGATTTGATCGTGACCGTTGATCATCCTGAAAAGATCACTATCGTAGAACTTGGCTGAATTTCGCTGTTGTCCATCGGAGGGACACGTGGCTGCTGGTCGACATTTCGGTGTTTCGGCATCCGAGAAACCAGAGGGCTAGAAAACCTTGCCCCCGCGATTCGCGAAATCCGATGCTTGAAATCCTGATACGCGCTGTAGTGGAGAGGAGAAGTATCGAAAGAATCTGGACCATCCATCAGAGGAGACGCATGGTGAGCATTCAGAGTTTTGGGAAATGTCCCAAAATCCCATGGACCGTTCGATCCACACTCTTAAGAGTCGTCGATCTCTTACACGAATTTCCATAACAAAATTCAGAGATTTAAATAACAAGGAGTCTTGGAGTCATTTCATTTCGAACTCACAAGTACCGAAACCCCGAAAGGATCCATACCGTTGGATCATGGGAGGCTTACAACTGTTGATCTCCCTTTGGAGGGAAACTTAGGAGACTTCATGGTTTTCGGGGATTTGAATGGGAAAGGAAGTAGTCATGCGTCTTGAATTCTCCAATCGCAAAAGGCTGGTAAGGGCTTTGCCGGTTTAAGCGCGTGGTCACGGAACCTGGTCATGAGGATAAGACCCAAACAGGAAACTTGTACTCGCCATACCTTTCGGGTTTCGGCCCTTCGCTGTGTCAGGGTTTGCAGAGTCGAAAGATTCAATGCTCTGGTAGTGCTGAGTCGCAAAGAGCGAAAGGATGCCATATTTGTTCGACCTGTGGTCATGACCCGTGCTCCTATGGGAACAGATGAGGGAAGAGCTAGCTTATGCTAGACCTCCGTAGACATTCGGGGGTCTGATCGTTGAGAAATCAACGAAAAGTTCGATTTCCGTAGTGGGTATGTGAGAGCACCAAACTTCCATCTACACCCGGATTCATCTTAGAGTTATTATTTTGGATTCCTCATCCCTTTGAAGTTTATAGGGACTTCAACCTTGCCTAGGTCTATCAACCATCTCCATGTGAACTTGAGCTAGAACCTTGGGTGTGGATCAGAACAATCTGTCGCCACTTTCCTAATGCACGAGAATGATCTGATGAGCGATATAGCATCAACCGTCGATCGTTAACTAGATTGACGGTTGATATCAATGGACCGATAATGCTAGCCATCAATCTAATATTGCAACAAACAATTGCATCTGAATTTTCATTGACCTCCTTAAATGACGTCATATGTGATTAATCATCATTGATCTTGCGACCCCTCCTTGAGCTGTTGATTACCCTTAATCAATGACTACGTGAATTTGTGGGACCATCTGGATTCTAACGATCATCATCACTGAACCACCAGAAGTTTTCAAATTCCACACACTACCAAGGCCATGATCTATTGTGACGTGGAGCCCATCACGTGGACTTACTGACGTGGACTTTCCACATGTCACTGTCTACTAGGTTTCCATGTGTCACATTGATCCATGACTTTCCCACGCCCAATTGATAAATGGACACTAAAACGTATCACCTTCTGAGTGGGCCATGTGTCAATCCTTGAGTGGCATCATATGTATGCTGACATATGTTGGATCGGATCGTCAGACTTCTCTCTATTCTTGGGTCTTCCTTGTGTCTGATCCTATACATTAACTCTCGAGCACCTTTGCATCTCTGATCTATTTCTACGTTGTCAATATTTTGATGAATGGGAGGTTAGATCTTGTTGCTACACACTTCCGTTGTGATTCCAATTTCCACTGATATCCCCCTTCAACAAATGATTTCCACATGTATCAGACACTGGGTCACTGAAATGGTTTGGGACTTCACCTCTTCTTACGATTTCCTAGGTCCAAAAGGATCTGGACCATTATTTACCTTCTCTGATGAACAATTAGATCTGGTTCTTTAAGTGTTCTTCCTCGAAACTTCTAGCTTCGATCAGGCTCTGATGTCTCTTTCTGACGAATGGTTAGTGTTTAGGTTCTTTTGTCACATTGGTGAGAAGAAGAGAGACCCTTAATTACCTTGGTAAGCTAACAAGGCATAACGAAAAGATGGTCATCAAGTTAGTGGATCTGCAAGTGAGAAAAAAAATACAAAGCTAGCAAATAACAACTAAGAATAAGAAACAAAATAAACTAAGATAAACAAGTGATGCATGAAATTGAACACATGGAATGGTCACGCAATGGAACTAAATCTTCAAATTGAGTGCACCAAGAGGATAAATATGGGACAATGAATCCCCTATTCCCCCTAAGGGAGGGTTCTTTGATCCTTAAAAACTAAAGCTATCACTCTCCAATGTTTCTTTTTGCTGAAATTGTTGTAACAATAGGAGAGTTGTAGCTTTTGTTTAAGAGGGAGTGTAAGAACGACCCATTGGAGGAAGAGGGGATTCATATTAGTGAAAAAATTCTCCGAAAACTAAAATATAAAGATGCATCTTTGTACAAATAAGGCGGACATGCCCCATGTTCATGTCATGAAACCAAAAGAATATGAGTGTGACTGAAAACTTTTGATGAAGTGGATATCGACATAGCCCTCGGGGGTGTCAATAATGACAGATGAAAACTTTGTGGAATGAACTAGCTCTGAATCGTGTGGTGAATGACTCAGAGGAATTAATGTCCTATCAAATTTATAGGTCTTCAACTACTACTGAAAACTGCAATAGTCACATAGTAAGACCTACTGTAACATGAAACTTTGTTGGAGTCGAATGTTATGGGGAGAAATGACATCAAAGATAATTGAGGGATTTTTTTGTGTCGTTTGAGACTTCTCATTGGTAGTGGAATGAGAGCCAAGATATTGCCACCTTCCTAGAAATTTGTGTTGACGTCGACATGAAAGGGGGCGTGAATGTAAGAAGCAAAGGGATTCTTGACATCCGGTTGATCAAAATGGTATTAAGAACTGTATGGAGGAAGAGATAAAGGGATTAGTGACATGGATGGAGCTAAAACCATATGGGATGTGAGAATTTCCCTTGTTTGGGGGAAAATGGAGTGATGGCATCAACCGTAAAAACACGATTTGGTGTCAGGGGATGACCAGATTTGGGTGGATTGTGCTGAATGGGTGAGACTGCAAAGGAGTGGATGATGGGAAAAAATACAGATTTTTAGGAAAGGGGTGTAAGTGGTAGTCAACATTTTGTTTATGGTAGGGATAGATTTGCAGAGATGGTGATGAAAATGAAATGCCCCAACCAAGGGAAACATGGGTTGTTGTGTGCCAAGGAAAAAAACATCGTCGACTACAATGGAAAAAACCTTATGTACTTGCTGAAAAGGGAAAGGTACTTTATACAATTACCGAATGAAATAAATAATGATTTGGATTGAACATACATATACAGAAATGGGTTCCCCAGTGAATGATGGCTTGACCTTGTTGGGGCGCAAGTATGATAGGGTTGAGTGATGGAGGGTGGGGCCCCCATTGGTGATTTTTTGTATTGGGTAGATGAATGGAGTATGAACTTGAAAATAGTCAATTGATGTTGAATGGAACAGAGGGCTAATGATAATGTGGGGGCACATTGAATGTAACTAGAACCATGTGATTTGGGAGTCCAAAATGGGAAGGTTTAGCAATATGATGAGAAGAAGTATGAGGTTCATTCTCGGAAATGCGAAACTATCAAGACTCCCAATCCTAGGGGAATGAGCGACATGAGTGTCGATTTTCCAGGGGGAAAATTTCTCTAGAAAAACTCATGTAGGTGAGAGTGTTATCGGATGAACATACTAAAATTCAATGGGGGTGATGGTACTACAAAACCGAATGAGGGGGTCCTACGGGTAAATGTCAGGGGGTATAACTGGGATATGCAGTTGTTTATAGAGGGTGCAAGTGCATGCCGGTTCAAAATGTATACCTGAAGGGGCCATATGGTGGCCAACGCTGAAGGTTTGGAGGAGGTCATTGATGAGTACCTACACATACAAAATCGGATACCCGACGTGAAACATATCTGAAGATGAAGCACATATGACATTTATTTGAGAAAAAAATGTGTAAGAATGATGCCTACCTGTTCTTGGGGTGCAAAGAGCCCCCCCCAGGGCATGAGAATGGAATGAGAGACTGAGGGTACCGTTGTGAAGATGATATGTTCAAGATCCCGGTGGTGCGAACAATACAAATAATAGAGCTTGTATTCTCCAGAATGAAGCTGGGAAAGCTTTGCAAAAGGACGTATATATGGGTGTGGGGTCCACAATGCCACCTCATTTGTACTTGTCACTGTGGAGGACTGCCAGTGATGCTATCAGAATTTTTTGAGTGGTATGAGAGTAGATGGACTCATATTCAGGTGACGAGAGATCCAGGTAAGTCGTCACAACCTCTTTCATAGGTTAGGGGTTTTTTGGAGGAGCTTGGGGGATGTACAGATGAATGTACAATCAATTTTATGCTTGAGTGGGGAGGGATGCGTGGGGGAAATCCAGATTCCCATGCACATGAGTGCGGGAGTTATTGACATAGATGTGTTTAATGCGCAACTGTGGAAATATATCTCATGCGGATGTGCACAGAGATTAGAGTTTCAACCGCAGGATCGAGGGTTGTGGGGGTGCACGACTATTGCGAGGAAAAACACACATATGAGCACGAATGTTGAAGGGACAATTGTGCGTATGATCATGACTATTGTGAAAATAGTTGCACTTATGTTTGCGCCTATTGGGTGTTCAGGCGTGTTGCTTTTGCATTCTTGTCAGAGGAACAAGCACGTGCATGTGTGCGACTGTTAGTGGTACAATCATTGCGCAATTGTTGGCATAAAAACCATGCTAAAGTGAACGACTGTTGGGGGAACAATCGTGCGAGGGATAATGGTTTTTTTTTCTTAGAGTAAGCATTGTGCTTGAGGAACAACACTAATGCAAATTGTGTTGGATTGGGTGCAGGTGACAGAGCATAGATTGAGGATGCCAGTTAAGTGGCGAGAGAGAGATTGAGNCCGACATCATTTGGCCCATGCCGGGTTATTGATGTTTTTTTATTTATCTCTGATCGGCTCATATGAGGAATTGATGGATTTTATTGTCCGGATGCGACGGCCCGAAGGACAGGAGTTCAAGGTGCAGGGGTGTGTCCTCCACATTACTACCAACATTGATATTTACTGCATCACAAAACTCCCTTTTCAGGGGATAGAGCTACCAACACAACCGAGGATTCCACTGAGAGTGACGGTGGGGGAACTGGCAGACCGTTACTATTCCGGGACGATGATGATTAGCGATGACTGCATCCGTATACTTGCAATTGATTCATTGGATATGTAGGTGTTTTTCTCCAAGGTGGTATAGGTCTTTGGGTCTCTGGGGACCCAATGCATCTCAGGGGCTCATATGGTCATTACAGAGTAGTTCATGAGTGACCGTATGTTTTCTTGGGATCGTGTGATGTGGGCGTGCATGGTAACACAAATGGATAGATGTGTTGTTGCGATAGGTGGGGAGTTCAACTTTGGGTTTGTTATTTGCATGTTTATCCTTGAGAGAGTAGTCTTTCTATACCCTCAGGCTATTTTGGATCTGTTTGGGATGCAAGATCCTAGATTGGTGAGGTGGGGGTAGCTGCTACATTACCAAGGTGGTGGTGAGGTGGAGTACTACTTCACGCGACTGTTTGAGAGGGTCACGTGGTAGACGCCGTAGGTATTCCTAGATTTCCCGTACCATGGTATTGACTTCAGATACAACCCAAATATGCATCTTCCATTGGGTGAATACTGGGACGATCGAGGTGAGTTTTTTGTAATTTCACATATTTAAACATTCTTTGATTTTATATGCTTGTATGTCTAACAGTATTAACACAACTTTTGTGGTTTGTATATGCAGCCATGGGACCCTATGATCAGAAGGCTGATGTGGAATAGGGAGCAGAGGATGAGCAAGCAGCTGAGGGCAGGGCAAGGAGGTGCTGTCGATACGACGATCTAGGGGTGGGGTCATCTCATGCAGTGAGGGTTGGGCCTATGGAGGCATGAGAGAGAGATGACAAGGTGAGGCGTGTTTGGGAGATGGAGGACCTATGACGACGGTTCGAGGTTGTATTGGACAAGGTGCCCAAGGATTGGTGGCCATGGATCTGAGGTGAGAGTGTGCCAGAGAAGTGTATCGACGGGGACCCACATTGGTGTTCTTTGGTTCAATGGGTGGCGGTAGTGGGGGTTTCCATGACTGGGATGATTCCAACAAGGGATATTCCCCCAAGGGTGAATCCTCTCGCTGATGGAGATGTACCATAGTCAGGGTCACCATAGGTGGTAGTTTTGCGATTGGACAATCTTAGCCCGATTTTGTATGATGTATAGGAGTTGATGAACTCCCATTTTATATAAATTGAGGTTTTGAGTATATAGGGACTAGATGTGGAGCTAAGGCATTGCATTTTTGTATTAGAAACATGGATGATATATGTGATCTATATATATGAGTAGACCATTTTGATGATATATGTTTATGATGTTTTGGTTATATATGAGTGATGTGATGATGATGTCTTTGTTTTATTGGGATGATTAATTCCTATATAAATGTATGTTAATGTGATAAATTCCAATCTAGGACTTGATTATCCATGTGATATGTAAATTGGTTTAGACTCCTAGGAATATGAGTAAATGTGATGGACTCAAAATTTCGTAATAGAAGTTTAACTTGTAGGTACTTGTGATATAGACATGGATCCCAGATGTGATACACATTGTCCAATTGCAAAACGATGAGATGGGAATCTAAAAGGACTCTAAGGTGAGGAATATGGAGGTGATTGGCCTCAGAGAGGAGAGAAATGACGATGACATATTCAACTTGGTTGTTGGTAGCAGGGTCGAGGCAGATACCACTGGAGTGGAGTAATACATGATCTAGGGTGTAAATGGCCCAAGCTATTGAAGCAAGATTCTGATTCTAATGGCTAGCATTGTCAGCATACCCGACGTGGTAGGAGAACAAAGGATTCATCTGTAAAAACAAGGACAAAGGATTAGGCCCATATGGTGGGAGGGTTGTGTGAAAAAGGATAAAAAAAATTAGGAAAATAAAGAAAATCCTAAGGTAGTGGGGCTACGCTCATGGGTAGAATTTCTTCAAGTAAAACCCATTGACAGGGTCCTTGAGTGTAGATACTTAGGGGTGTGCCATAATTTAGGTGCCTTTGGTGAGGCATTGATGAATGATATAGGGGCCTTGCTAAAGAGACTCAAATTTTCTGTGGCCTAGGATGTTATGCGTGATGTCATAAGCCAACACAAGGTCACCTTTGGTGAAGGAATGAAGGTTAACTTGATGATCAAAGACAACCTTGGACCATTTCTTGGTTGCTTCATTGTTTTGGAGAGAGGACTGTCGGTCCTCGTCGAGAGATTTGAGAATGAGCAATCGTTGCTTGATGGGAGTTGTATTTGGGAGGAGATTGATTGCAGTGTGTAAAGTAGGTATTGCACACTCTATGGGGAGGATGGATTCCACCCCATGAATGAGATGGAAAGACATGAAACTAGTGGAATTTTTTACTGTTGTGCAATATACCCATAAAGCCGAGAAAAGCATGTGATTCTAGTTGGTCTTATGTTTATCTACTATTCACTATAGCATGGTTTTGAGGACTTTATTGACTTCTTCGAATTTCCCATTGGACTGTGGGTAGTAAGGGGATGTGAACTCGTGAGTAAATCCCATTTTTTTGGAGAGTTTAATGAAAACTTCATTCTTGAAATGTTTTCCATGGTCAGACACTAGTTGGAGGGGAATGCCGAAGTGGGAAATGATGTGATTGAAGAAAAAACAAGAAACCATGTTTGATGTATTGTTGAAGGTGGGAATGGCCTCTTCCCATTTGGTAAAGTAGTCGACAATGACTACAATATATTTTTTCCCATTACTAGATGGGGGGTTGCAAGTCATGAAATCAATGCCCCATTTACAGAAGGGGCATGTGGTTATGAGGGGATGAAGAAGAGTAGCTGGTGCTCGAGATTTGTGGGTGTGTATATGACACTTGTCACAATCCTTGAATGCATGAATGTAGTCATGGAATAGAGTTGGCCAAAGGTAACTAGCTTGAATGATATTCTATGCATTGGACATGCCAGATATGTGGCCGCCGCATGCTTCATTGTGGCAATCATTGAGGAATTTTTCCACCTCCTCAAGGGTGAGGCATCAACATAGTATGGTGTCGACTACTTTGCGGTAGAGGATGTCTCCGATGAGGAGGTATCTGGAGGCTTGGTGAAAAATTTGACGACGATCCTCTTGAGATAGGTGAGGGATGGATTTTTGAGTTCGCAGGTAGACCACAATATCGTTGTAACATGGGTTGTCAAATGATATGAGGAACAAATGCTCATATGGGAAATCCTCATTGAAAGGGGGGTCAAAGGAGTTAGATGGAAATTTGACCAAGAGTTCAGCCAAGATGAGGGATTTTTTTCTTTTTGGGGTGGTGAAATCCAGATCATATTCTTGGAGAATGATGATATAGTGAGCATATTTTCCATTGATCTGGCGGTGGCTCGAGAGGTAGTGCATTGGGTTGGAATCTGCAATGACTTTGGTGGTGAAAATAAAGATATAATTTCTCATCTTTTGAATGGTGAGGACAAATCGGAGGGCTAGTTTTTCCTCATGGTTGTATTTGAGCGGGGGTCTTGAGAGGTTTTTGCTGATATAGTAGATAACTTGCTCGCGCTAAACACCATCTACCTGAATGAGAAAACCAACAACTGAGACCTCTAATGCGAACAAGTACATTATATAATCCGTATCATATTTAGGGGGACTAATTAAATGTAATTTGTTGAGTGATTATTTTAGCTATTCAAATGCAACTTGGGCATGTTGGTCCCATTGAAGTGGGATGTTGCATCTCAACAAGCGTAAGAAGAGCGTGAATGACATAGTCGAGAACAAAATGCCGTAGGGAATTCAATTTTCCTTGGAGACTTTGTAATTTTCGTAAGTTTTTGGGAGGATGAATCTCATTGATGGCCTAGACCTTGAGGGGGTAGACGATAATTCCTTGTTGGGAGACAATGAAGCTCAATAGGTAGCCTGCAGTGACAAAAAAGACACATTTCAGGGGATTTAGTTGAATATTGTATCTTTGGAAACGTTCAAAGATGATTCATAAATACTCGATGTGTTGTGAGTGCTTATTGGAATGAGTAGTGAGGTCATCCAAGTAAGAAAGAATAATGTGAGCCAGATCATGAAAGGAATATGTCATGGCACGTTGGAAAGTGGATCCAGTATTTTTGAGTCTGAAGGGCATCACCTGATATGAAAATGAGCCCCAAGGGGTGGTGAAAGTGGTTTTGTACTAATCCACATGGTGGATTTGAATATGGTTATAGCCTAAAAACCCATCCATGAGTGAAAGGATTTTGTGACTGGTGTAGGCATCGATAACTTGGTCGATGAACGGGGTAGGAAATGTGTCTTTGGGACAATCTTGGTTGAGGTCACGAAAGTTGGTGTAAACCTAAATAATGCCCTATTTTTTGTTGACAGAAACTGAGTTTGAAACCCACGATGTGTAGGCTATCGAGTAAATGAAGCCGATGACCCACGGTTTATCGATTTCGTATTTAATAGCCATGGATTTAAAAGGGTGATGGGGGCGTTTTTTCTGATAAATAGGGGAAAAATTGGGCCATGTGCCAATCCGGTGTTCAACAGTCGCTGAGTCTAACCCAGGAATTTCTATGTAAGACTAGGAAAACACATCTCGATGTTCTTGGTAGAGGACCTTAAATGCTATGATTTTCTCTAGAGAGAATGCATCCCCTAGGGTGCTTTCTTCCACGGTATTGGGTTTGTCCGAGATGTCTATATTGATTATGGGTGAGATATTTACCATATTTCCTTCTTCAAATGTGTCAGGTGCGAGTATTAGATTTTTGAACCAGTCTACATGGACAGGGGGGTGAAATCCTTAGTTTCAATAGTACAAACAAGGGAATTTGAGGGTGGCCAGAAAGTGTTGTGAGACAGAAAAAAAGGATCGGTGGTGGAAGGCATCCCATGGGTGATATGGTGCACATAATGCTTCCAGAATGTCTTCATCGGACTGGAAGATGAAGGAGTATAAGGAGTTTGTAACATGTGAGATTGAGGTATTGAAATTTGTGGGGACAATGGGAGAGGAATCTATGGATAGAGGTTGGGTTGAGGATTAGATGTCATCATTCAAAGCTGAGGTAGATGGACCTATGTGGGGGGAATGAGAACCTTCAATATATTTCATGAACCAAATATCCATATACAAGTTGAATGTAGGATGGTATGGGGGAAGGGGAATCTCGTAAACAAGTGTTACACGAGAGTTTGGGGGGTTTGGTGGGAAGTCTATGCCTCTTGGTGGAATGGAGATGGACAATGGGGTCAAAGGAAGGAGGTTGGGCCTTGGAGGGAAGGTGTTGTGAGTGCTAGGATGGGGATGATTCACAACTTGGGCCAACGAGGGTTTTTCTTGTGGAGTAATGGTTAGGAGGGATGCCTGTTGGTGTTCCTGCCCTGCGATAATGAGTGGGAATCTATAGCTTAATGATCTATCTGGTAATGTAACACAAAAGGGAATCTCATGTGTTCATTTACTAGCG
>JASDQU010299114.1:3814-13977 GCA_032191745.1 Picea mariana
TGATACCTTACATTTTGTTTACTTTTCTTCTATTTTTGTTTCCTTCCATATCTTCTTATATTTTTCTTTTTGACTGTTGTAAATACTTGTCTTCATGGACTCTTTTGATAGTCTACAATTAATAGCATTATGACTATAATTGTTGCATTTGTAGCATTCAATATTGTAATCTTGTAATGGAGAAAACGAATTATATTTTATACTCCTTTGATTGCTACTAGACTTGTTGTTCTTATGGCCATACAATTGAATAATTTTAAGATAGTTGTTTCTATAAACTTTACAGTCTAATGATTTATACCCAAAATTATGACAAGAAAAACAATAACAAAGAAAGAGTTGTTGATACCTTTTTGGGGGAGTTCTACTTGGCGTGGTGTTTCTTCTGTAATCATTTATTTTTCGAGAGAGTGAAGATCTTTGTTGATTAGAGTCAGTCTTTATCTGGTTCTCTTCTCTTTTGAAAGATCTATGAAAGGCAACTGCATAATTCCTTGGATTTTTATCACTTTTATGTATTCCAGATTTTGAGCCTTTACTAGTTTCCTTGTGATCATAACCCAGTCTAGTCTTATTACTTGATGGTGTTTTAATGTTAAGGATGTCTTCCAATATTTTTGAACTACTTTGAAGCTTTGAAAGGTTATTGCCTTTTTCAAGTTTCCTTCTTAGACGAACTACTTCAGCCTCTATTTTTTCACAGTTTTACTCCTTGTCATTAAGTTGTTTACTTAAGACTTCTTCAATTATTTTAGCTTCTTATAGTTGAGTTTTCAAATAAAAAATGATTTGTTCTGTTTTCTTGATGCTTTTTGAAACTTCTTCTTCTCTTGATTTTTGTTCTTCCTTATAATCTAACAATTGTTCATTTAATGATTTGTTCTTCCTTTTATATTTTCTCAATTCTTCGAGAGAATTAATAAGTGCTTCTTCAAGGTATACTTCTCCTTCAACTTCAGAGTTTCCTTCATATCCATTATTATATTTAGTAGTATCAGTTTGCATTTCTATTCCCATAAATATAAGTTTTGTCTCCTCATCTTCACTCATGTCAGATGAACTTTTGTCTTCTTTGGAGTAAAAGTTTTTCTTTTTGTATATTTTCTTCTTGTTTCCAGTTTTCCCCTTTTTATGTTCCTTATGGTTATAAGTTTCTTCATCATCACTATCCTTCTGCTTTGGATAGGGACATTTGGAGGAAAAATTCTCAACTTTCCACAGTTGAAACATTTGAGAGGTAACTTCCCTTTGTATATTCCAAACCCTTTCTTGAGTTTCCTTATAAAGTTAGCCTCTTCCTCATATGATATAACTAAGTGAATTTCATGTGACACATGCTCAGGGTTATTTGTTTCTTTTGAAGATTTGAAAGTTTCTTCCCCTTTTTATGTCCTTTCTTGCCCTGTTCTCATTTCATAGGCTATAAGAATCCCATGAAGTTCATACATTGTAAGTTTTTCAAGGTTTTCTATATCTACCAAGGTAGATACCTTGACATCATATCTCATTGGTAATGATATCAACATATTCTGGACAGTAATGTTGTCATCTAAATCTTGTTCAAGTGCTTTTCTTGAATTGAAAATTTCATCTACTCTTAGAAGATACTCTGCAATGTTTTCTTCTTATTTCATCTTCAAGTTTTCAAATTGTCCTCTGTATGTTTGAAGATTAACTTGCTTGAATTTGGCATCTCCTTCATAGATTATTTGGGGTTTTTCCTAGATCTCTTTTCTTGATTTAGATTGCATGACAATGAAAAATGCATTATTTGCTAATCCACCCATTATTGCATTTACAACTCTTGAATTATCATTGCAGAGTTTCTTTGTAGTTGTGTATGAAGGAGCAGTTTCTGGTACATCATAACCATTTATCACAGATATCTAGACATCACATTCTAGTGTCATTAGGTAACTTCTCATCCGTACACTCTAGAATGCATAGTTATCTCCTTTGAATAGTGGAGCTTTGTTTGAGGACATCCCTTCTTGTTGATCCATTATGATTTCTTAGAATCTTCCTTCCAGTGATTAGATTACGATGAAGGAACCCTCTCTGATACCAATTGTTGGAATATTTTTTAATACTGAGAAGGGGGGGGGAGGTTGAATTAGTATTGCTTATTTGTCCAATATTTAACATCACTTAATCATTAATCTTGTTAAATGCAAAAAATGATCAACAAAGAAGAATAATACACCAAATTTTAACATGAAACACCATAAATGTTCTTTTTATATTTATATAAAGTTTACTTTTCATTTACAAGATACAACTTGTAGGAGACACCAATATCCTCTTTTGAGCACCAACTCAAGGAGACATCAATCGCCTATTTTGAGCACCAACTCAAGGAGACAACAATCCCTTGTTTTGAGCACCATATCAAGGAGACAACAATCCCTTGTTTTTCAAACACCAACTTGAGGAAGCTGCAACTCCTTGGTGTTCATGCTCCAACATGTAGAGGACTTTAATCCTCCCTTGCTCCACCCTTTCAACCTCACTTCATTTTTTACTCTTCAAACTTCAATTTATTCCTTTGGACTCTTCTTATGTTTATATCTTCTTATTAAATCATTGATTCACTCCTTTCAACATATTTTCTTGTTATATTTTGTGTTTGTCATGAATGAATAATGCATGTGCATGTCTTGTGTTAATTCTTAGTCCTTGCGAGATGATAGTACTTGTCATTTATTTTTTCTTGCTCCCCCTGTCATCATAATTTTTTTTTTATTGTAGGGATATTACTCCTAACTTTTTCCTTAGATGTTCAAATGCTTCTTTAGGCATAGTTGTAGTGAATATATCTATTGTCTCTTCCTTTGAACCAACATACTGCAATCTAACCTTTTTTTCACTAACTTTCTCTCTCAAGAAATGATACTTGATGGGTATATGTTTGGTCTTTCCATGCATGACTGGATTCTTGGAGATGTTGATGGCACTTGTATTGTCACAATATATAAGAATCGGTTGATTACATTCAATTTTAATATACTCAAATGTTTGTACCATCCATAATATTTGAGCGTAACATTCAACAATTACAATATATTTGGCCTTTGATGTAGATAGTGAAATTTCTAATTGTTTTCTACTTGACCATGAGACTAGACATTCTCCAAAGAAAAATGAATTTCCATGGTGTGTTTTTTTTCATCCACGCTACCATCCCAATTAGCATCTATGTAGGCAATTAGTTCAAATCAATTATTCCTCTGATACCATAATACAAAGTCTAATGTGCCCCTAAGATATCTAAAATTTCTCTTGACAACCATCACATGTGATTCCTTGGGAGTTGATTGAAATATTTCCACCATTCCTACTGCTTGCATGATATTAGGTTTGGATGCAACCAAATATAGTAAGCTCCCAACCATAGATCTATAGAGAGCTGAATGTACAGAAGGTGACTCGTCTTCCTTGTTGAGTTTGCAAATGGTTATCATTGGAGTGATAACATGTGCACTTTCATCCATTCTAAACTTTTTAAGTATCTCTTTCAGGTATTTGGACAAAGTAATAAAAATTCCTTTCAGTGACTGAGTGATTTTAAGTCTAAGGAAGAAAATTATCTCTCCTATCATAGACATTTCAAACTCTTTTGACATTTCTTAAGCAAATATATAACTTGATTCATCATTGTTGCAACCAAATACAATGTCATCCACATAGGCCATTGTGACTAACAAACTGTCTTTTTCAATTCTAAGATAGATATTTTTGTTAGACATACATCTTTTGAATCCTTGTTGCATCATGTACTTATCCAATCTTGCATACCATTCTCTAGGTGCTTGTTTAAGGCCATACAGTTCCTTCTTCAATCTATAAACTTGTTCTTCTTTTCCTGGTTGTTCAAATCCTTATGTTTTTTTTGTGTAGACTTCTTCTTTTAGGTCTCCATTCATAAATGCACACTTTAAATCCATCTGATAGACTTGAAAATTATTAAAGCATGAGTATACTAGAAATAATTTGATGGCTTCCATTCTTGCAATTGGAACGAAGGTTTCTTCAAAGTCAATCCCTTATACTTGTGCATATCCTTTTTACACTAATCTTTCTTTATTACTTATAACCTGGCCATCTTCATTAAATTTATTTTTAAAAATCCACTTGGTCCCTACCACAACATTTTTGTTCTTTAATCTTGGGACAAGTTCCTAGGTCTAATTTTTCTCTATTTGATCAAGCTCTTCATTCATGGCTTTGATCTTTGTTGGCCTTTGCAAATTTTTTGGGTTCTATTAGGGAGAGCAATGCTTTTTCTGATTTATATGTTAGTTTTCTTCTTATTTCAACTCCAACACTTTTGTTACCAAGGATTTGACTTTCATGATGATTTCTTTCTGTTCTCCTAGATGTTTATTTTGTATCTTGTCTTGGTGATTCTTCCTCTTCCTTTTCTTCTTCACTTTGTGATTCATCCTCTTGTATTGCTTTAATTTATTCTTCATCATCATCTCTTATGCTTTCATCAAATTGTGGATTATCTTGAGATTTGATCCCTTTTGTTTTTAGATCATCCACTTTTACATTTTCACTTTCCACAATCTTGTGTAGCCTTTGATTATAACATCTATAGGCCCTTTTTTTGGATGAGTAACCAATAAGTATGGCTTCATCTTATCTAGAATCAAATTTTCCTAGGTCATCATCATCTCTCTTTAGGTAGCATTTTCTCCCAAAAACTCTAAAGTCTTTAACTGATGCTAGTCTTCCAAACCACAAATCATATGGTGTTTTTTTGTGGTTAAATCTAAGATTTTCTCTGTTAAGTATGTACATTGTTGTATACACATATTCTCTCCAGTATCTATCCTAAAGTTTGGATTCATTTAACATGGTTATGGATGCTTCTTGAACAATTCTATTTTTCCTTTCAACAACTCCATTTTGTTGAAGAGTTCCTGGAGTTGAAAAGTGTATTTTAATTCTATGTGTTTCACAGAATTCGTTGAACTCATTTGAGGTAAATTCGCCTCCATTGTCTGATATTAGGAACTTGATTTTGAGATTGGTCTCACTTTCAACCCGTGCTTTGAAGACTTTAAATTTTTCAAATGCTTCTGATTTTTCTTTGAGAAAGGATACCCAAGTCATTCTTGTATAGTCATCAATGAATGAAATGAAGTAATGTCCACCTTATATAATAATAGTACTTCTTGGTCCACATAGGTTATTATGAACAAGTTATAATGGTTTTGAAGTAGAGTATTCCTTTGTCTTGAATCTTACTTTTATCTTCTTCCCACGTTGGCAGTGCCTACAAACAAAGTTTGAAGGTTTTATAATCTTTGGCATGTCTTTCACAACTTACTTTCTACTAAATTTTATCAAGTTATCAAAGATTATGTGTCTCATTCATTTGTGACACAACCAAATTTCATCTATTTGTCCCATGCAACATTTTTATCCTTCTTCTATGTTTAAGATATATACATCGCTTGATGTCCTTGGTGCAACAACCACTAATTTTCTCGAGTCTTCTTTTCTAATTTCACATTTTTGAGAGTCAAATATGAGAATGTGTCCTTGATCACATTTTTGGCTCACACTGAGGAGATTAAGCTTCAAATTTTCAACTAATAGCACATTTTTTGCTTTATCTCTGTTATTTCCCAGACTAACTGTGCCCCTTCCAAGTATCTTGGAAGAGACATCATCTCCAAATATAACACTTCCTTTTTCTTTCCTTTTCAGATTGAGGATTTTTTTTTTATCTCCTATCATATGCTTTGAACATCCACTGTCAACATACCATTGGCTTCTTTTATTCTTGGCATATACCTTACATTTTGTTTCCTTTTCTTCTATTTTTTTTCCTTCCATATCTTGTTATATTTTTCTTATTGACTGTTGGAAATACTTGTCTTCATGGACTCTTTTGATAGTCTACAATTACTAGCTTTATGACTATAATCATTGAATTTGTAGCATTCAATATTGTAATCTTGTAATGGATAAATGAATTATAGTTTATACTCCTTTGATTGCTACTAGAATTGTTGTTCTTATGGCCATACCATTGAATACTTTTATGATAGTTCTTTCTATAAACTCTACAGTCTAATTCTTTATGCCCAAAATTATGACAAGAAAAACAGTAGCCAAGAAAGAGTTGTTGACACCTTTTTGGGGGAGTTCTTCTTGAAGTAGTGTTTCTTCTGTACTCATTTATTTTTGGAGAGAGTGTAGATCTTTGTTGATTAGATTTAGTCTTTATATAGTTCTCTTATCTTTTGAAGTATCTATGAAGGGGAACTGCATAATTCCTTGGCTTTTTATCACTTTTACGTATTCCAGATTTTGAGCCTTTATTAGTTTCCTTGTGATCATAACCCAGTTCAGTCTTATTACTTGATGGTGTTTGATTGTTAAGGATGTCATCCAATATTTTTGAACTAATTTCAAGCTTTGAAAGGTTATTTCCTTTTTGAAGTTTCTTTCTTAGAAGAACTACTTCAACTTCTATTTTTTCACAGTTTTTGTCCTTGTCATTAAGTTGATTAATTAAGACTTCTTCAATTATTTTAGCTTCTTGTAGTTGAGTTTTCAAATCAACAATGATTTGTTTTGTTTTCTTGATGCTTTTTGAAACTTCTTCTTCTCTTGATTTTTTTCTTTCTTATAATCTAACAATTGTTCTTTTAATAATTTCTTCTTCCTTTTATATTTTCTCAATTCTTCGAGAGAACTAATAAGTTCTTATTCAAGATATACTTCTCCTTCAACTTCAGAGTTTCCTTCATCTCCATTATTATCTTTAGTTGTATCAGTTTGAGTTTCTATGCCCATAAATAGAAGTTTTGTCTCATCATCTTCACTCACGTCAGATGAACTTTTGTCTTCTTTGGAGTAAACGTTTTTCTTTTTGTAGATTTTCTTCTTGTTTCTAGTTTTTGCCTTTTTATGTTCTTTATGGTTATAAGTTTCTTCATCATAACTATATTTCTGACTTGGATAGGGACATTTGGAGGAAAAATTATCAACTTTTCCACAGTTGAAACATTTGAGAGGGAACTTCCCTTTGTATTTTCCAGACCCTTTCTTGAGTTTTCTTATAAAGTTAGCCTTTTACTCATCTGATATATATCAATGAATTTCATTTGACACATGCTCATGGTTCTTTGTTTCTTTTGAATATTTGAAAGTCGTTTCCCTTTTTGATGGCCTTTCTTACACTGTTCTGATTTCATAGGCTATAAGAATCCCATGAAGTTCATCCATTGTAAGTTTGCCAAGTTTTTATAGATATACCAAGATAGATACCTTGGCATCATATCTAATTGGTAATGATATCAACATATTTTGGACAATAACTTTGTCATATAAATCTTGTTCGAGTTCTCTACTTGAATTGACAATTTCATCTCCTCTTATAAGATACTCTGCAATGTTTTCTTCTTATTTCATCTTCAAGTTTTCAAATTGTCCTATGAAAGTTTGAAGCTTTACTTGCTTGAATTTGGCATCTCCTTCATATATTATGTGTGGTTTGTCCTAGATCTCTTTTGTTGATTTACAATGCATGACTTTGACAAATGTATTATTGGCTATCCACCCATTATTGCATTCACAACTATTGAATTATCAATGCGGAGTTTCTTTGTAGTTGTGTCTGAAGGAGCAGTTTCTGGTACATCATAACCATTTATCACAGATATCTAGACATCACATTCCAGTTTCATTAGGTAACTTCTCATCCATACACTCCATAATTCACAGTTATCTCCTTTGAATAGTGGAGATTTGTTTGAGGACATCCCTTCTTGTTGATTCATTATGATTTCTTAGAATCTTCCTTCCAGTGATTAGATTATGATGAAGGAACCCGCTCTGATACCAATTGTTGGAATATTTTTTAATATTGAGAGGGTGGGGGGGTGAATTAGTATTACTTATTTTTCCAATATTTAACATCACTTAATCATTAATCTTATTAAACACAACAAATGATCAACAAAGAATAATAGTACACCAAATTTTAACATGAAGCACCATAAATGTTCTTTTAATATATTTATATAAAGTTTACTTTTCATTTACAAGCTACAACTTGTAGGGGACACCAATATCCTCTTTTGATCACCAAATCAAGGAGACATGAATCACCTGTTTTGAGCACTAACTCAAGGAGACAACAATCCCATGTTTTGAGCACCATATCAAGGAGACAACAATCCCTTGTTTTTTAAACACCAACTTGAGGAAGCTACAACCCCCTGTTGTTCAGGCTCCAACATGTAGAGGAATTTAATCCTCCCTTGCTCCACCCTTGCACCCTCATTGCATTTTTTAATATTCAAACTTCAATTTATTCCTTTTGACTCTTCTTATGTTTATATATTTTTATGAAATCACTGATTCACTCCTTCTTTCAACATATTTTCTTGTTATATTTTGTGTTTGTCATGAATGATTAATGCATGTGCATGTCTTGTGTTAATTCTTAGTCCTTGCGAGATGATCAAATATGAGTTACATGGATTCCATTTGTATTTTTGGTAGTTTTGTTTGATCCTCCATCCCTAACAAAATACCTTATGGTCTTTATGATTCTCTCTGCATCTCGGGTGAGACCTTCCTCAATCTCGATCGAGGATTGATATGCTAGTGATTAGGGAGTTTTGTTGGACACACTCTAGATGAACCCTGGGTCTTAAACCCCCCATTGTTACAAATGTCAGTGCAAACACATGCGTTTACTGAATAAACAAAATTGCATAGATTAGCACCAACAAATGGTTCCATTACCAAGACTTGAAGTCCTGTTGAGATTGATGGTGGAAGAGAGAAATGTGGTGGTGTTCGTCTAAGGAGGAGATTCAAGACTGAATAGAAGCGAAGGAGAACTAGTTAGTCCTACGAGAGACAAAAGGATTGTGGGTGGACATGAAAGAATGGAAAGGTATATATCTTTACTCTGATCTACATGAACTCTTTTTCATAGAATTTCCATGTTTATTGCATGAGTGGTTAAAAATACAAGAATAATTTAACTCAATTTTTTTACCATTAGATCCAATAGTATAGGATCAAGCCAAGGTTGATAGCCTGAAGGAATTGGTTAACAAGTGGACTCAGCCCATTGAATTTTGGTTTTCCTGGGTAAAAGAAGGTTATATTGTTGAATTTGCTATAGAATATTGTGATTCTTTCAACGAGGATGGAATAAAGTTTGAAGAAGGTCCCAAAAAGTGGATGTTAGAAGAGATCCCCATTTGGATCAAGATGTTGTTCATAGTAAAAATAATGATGTGCATGGAGCCAGATAGTATGGTTGAGTAAACCCCCTAGTGCCAGGAGGGGAGGTTGGAAAAGGTGGGGGAAAAAAAAAGAGTATGGATCTAGTGAGGAGGATCGAAGAATTTTTTGAGATGAGGTGAGGACTGGAATGGATCCAAAAGAAGCACAGAGAATAGTTAGACAGGGGTGTGTAGCAAGGTGTTGGGCCCATAATGAAGAGGAAGCTCATGCTAGGAAATGGTGTAGGAGAGGATGTTGTGTCAAAGTGGAGCATAGGTGAGAGATGACCTATGAAGAGGATTGGAATTGAAGATACCAATAGTGACACTAGTGGTAGGGAGGGCCTAGGTGATGAAGCTTGTACCCTTTATCTATTGTGGTATGCCACAACCTTGAGAAGAGGAAGAGTGCACATGTATGGTGCACGGGCAAAACATTCGGTGTATTGGTGGACCTGGAAGAGGAAGCATCACACAATCACATGCTGAAAAAAGAGAATTTGTCATGAAGTACGATGGGGCGCCAATATGAAGGGATTTTGTCTCTCCGTGTAGTGGTGTTACACTGAGCATCCCAGTGAGCGGTGCATGCAGGAGTCGCATGTTGAGTGGAGAAATTGACTATGCGTAAGGTGGCAATGCATAGATCGGTCTAGGAGATGATTCACATGGTGGTAGTGTGTGGATCAGTCCAGAGGTAGGAGCACACAATGGTGGTGCACAGTTAGATTAGGAGGAGAAGGTGCATAATGTGGATGTGTCAGAAGAGATGGAATATGGAGGCTCCCCTAGTGGTGGGGTAGACGAACTGGTCATGTTGTATGGTGTTGCACGACTGTATCTAGATGGCTATTTGGGTCCCCTCAAAATAAATTTCAAGAGAAGATGTGTTGGAAATAC
>JASDQU010299115.1:0-14001 GCA_032191745.1 Picea mariana
ATGTGAGAGCTTCTGTCCTCAAGAGAAACAAGCTCGAGACCCAATTCTTTGTACTCCGACCTCATTGGGGACATGCATTAAGACGATAAGGAGCAGACCACTCTGATACCACTGATCCAGATTTTATGAGCAGAACGAAATGAATATAGATTATTATTAGGTGCTTAACACAAAATAACAGAGATGCAGTAAAACTGGTTTTCTATTAAATAACGAAATAAGCTGAAACTGTAAAATGCAGCGGAAACAAGCTTGCTGGAATGGTGGCGGCTTATCTCTGAGAAGAGATGTGATGGCAGCGTGCATTCACAAGAAGATGATTACAATGAGGCTCTGAAGGCCTTTTTACAATAAACAGGAATGCCAAAAACCCTAGACATCCAAAAACCTAACCTTAGGAGATGAAGCGCCAAAAGTCATGTGGGCCCTGTTTGGGTAAGTTAGTACATCAACTTCCCGGGGTCGTAACTTTTGCATAAGATCTCCATTTTAGGTGTGTGATAGCCCGTTGGAAAGGTATCATTGAGGAGATTCATTTAGGGGGCTCAATCATTCCTTCGGATATCATTGAGGATCTCGATACCGAAAAACCTTCATTTAGGCCCTCAAAATGGCCCCGGAAGTAAAAACTGCTAAAAATAGTAAATTGCCAAAAATGTCAGAAAACTATTTTGATCCAGTTGGAAAAGGTGGGTGGCCACTAATATCCATCTGGATCAACTATGTCACCGAAAACTATGTCTTCAGTGCAAATCCTTTGCACGTTGATATCTAAATAAATTGAATCTATCAATATGATCAAGTCTAAGATTATACTACTTTGATCATTGTATGAGTGTGAAGGATTTTCTCAGGATTGGGTTCAAGTCTTAGTTACTACTTTGGTACCATAGGCTAATAATACCCATCAATGAGTTCAAGTGACTCTGCTTCTATCACCAACAAGAGATCAACCTTTGTTGTGTTAAGAAAACAATGCACAATCTCTAGACTTGTTTCCAGAGAAAATGAACAATGTTATGAGCTTACTATGTCATGTTTGGGAAACTAAGAAATCAACTCAATGAACCAATACAAGGAAATTCTCATTGATATCTTTACATTCTTCCAAGTAATGGTATTGTCATGGATCAAGTATTCTTCAAAAATAAAATTTAGGAAACAATGCCAATGCAAGGGAATGACATATCTCATGCCAAAATTTCATGTATCTATACTCAACTCCCTTCAACTTGAAATCCAATTCAACCATGCATATATGAGTTGGAAACTAAACATATCACATATATGAAATGGCTATGGATTAATACATGTGAGAAACTGATTTATTATGTAAACCATGCTTGAAAAAAAACTCAACTCAATGGACTAGAGTCGTGTTCTTTCAATGGTCTACGTCAAATAGAAACTAGGTTGTGCCTCTTTAATTATCTTTCAATTGTAATTCAACGATAATGGTTGAGATATGGTTCTCCATACACTCTCATTCCCACAATGACCCCATGAGAAAATCTAATACAAACTAAAAGAAATAGAATATATATATACAACTCCAACACTTAATAAAAGGTGAAAATGTTAATATGAATGTCAACTTAGGGATCATCATAACATGACCACTCTCATTTGTATTTGCATGAGATGAAAGTTAAATGATCATGTGATAATCAGATTTATCAAAAGATGGTGAATTGGACAAATACACCAATGCCAAACTGTTAGGAGAACAACAATTAAAACAAAATTCAAGTTATGAGTATGTGATCCTGGAGGATTCCCACAATCGATATAAAATTGATGGTCTCAAAAGCTAATGAAAATATCTTCATGTGGAATATCTCTTCAATATATTTCCAACGCAACTTGAACGGGCTCAAACAGACACTGTATGCAAAAGTTATGGCCTTTAGAAGCTGAAGGCAAAAATAGGGGCAGAGGCTGACAGGTAGCACACCCAAATGATAATGCATGGCATGCTCACAGGTAGACAAGTGGTAGGTTGGCATTAGGCTAACAAGATGACACATGGCACCACATGGAATAACCAATGACCACCACATGGCACCTTCTAGAAACTTTGCATGGCGGTGGTGGAATCCATCATGGCAATGCGTGTCAGGTTTTTAAAGTTGGTTTGTATCCATAATTATTTGAGTTGATATGGTGGATATTATATCCATAAAAATCATGAAATATCACACAAAATATGTAACAGTAGGATTTGAACCCACAACCTTGCCTACATAAACCATATACCTTACCACTACACCACGGATGGGACTTGTGAAATATTATGTGCGGAAATTCTTTTAAAGGGAGTTTGCAATAGTTTTTAATGAAAAAAGGGCCATATAGCCTTTTTAATTGCAGGAAGAAGCCAAGGAAGTTTCCAACAATGCTCTTGTCTTCCTAAAAGAATTTTGAAGATTATTTTTTTCATATTGAAGATCATTTTTTATGTCAAGAAGGCATTTTGATGTACTTTTCTCATCATTTTAATGGATCGGTGCCACTATTGAAGCGAACCTAGAGACATAGCCCACAAGGGGTGAACTCTGTTAACAAATCATTGCTATTTGTATTTTTTATTGTTGTTTATTCTCCATTTCTTTCAATTTAATTGCTCATTAACTTTATTAAGTCCATTTACAATGCATGTCATCTACAAGAATTTTGATAGTGCCTTGGTGATTTGGATGGTCATGCCCCTTGCGGATGAATTTGGGAATATGGGATTTGTGGAGAACGATATCATTATGCTTTTATGTTCTTTAAATGATCCAAACAACCTTCATTGTCTTAATCAAATTTAAAACAAAGATATGATGGTTGTGAGATCCATTTGTTAAGGGATTGGTCTTACCTTTTCGTAACCCATTTATTTTTATGAAAGGTAAGCTATATGTATAAATATGAGCGAGATATCATTCTTGGGAATTAAATAAGGGGAGTTCAGTGTATCACTAAGGAAATAATCTCATTGTAAAGAGGATCATTCCTCTCTAAAACATCTTGCAGATGACAATCTAAAGTTTGTTGTTGTTGCACCTTGTGAGTTAATCGTTGTGGTTTCACCACAGTGCATACTCAACCAGAAGGGCCCCCTGACCTGAGTATGCATTACATGTTAGTTGGTTTCTTTTGTATTTAATTTATGTAGGTTAGTTTATTTCATGCTTGTTGCATTTCCTTTCAATTGTTTTTAGTTAATCTATTCATTGTTCATTCCTTTATGCTCTTTATTTTCCGCTCATTTATTTATGCATTCCAATTTATGCAAGTGCGCTAATGTCCATGTGTTGTGTCCAACCAGAGATATTAACATTGTTAACCCAGGAATATTGAGAAAACTACAAAGTTACAGGACTCGAATTTACAATCTTGAGACCTATGGATCTTGTTTTATGACTGCAGATTTCTTTAGTTTTATGCTTGGTAAATCTACGAGAGTTGTTTGAATCATTGAGTGAACTAAATGATTATAGCCTCCATGTTTAATCTTGACTCCTAGAAATGATTTATTAATCTCTTTTCCTTTTGAATTTAGTATAATTAGTTATTTGTATGGTCCTGCATATATTTTTTCGACATGTCACAAGTTTACGAACACCCCGGGCTAATAATTTAATGTTAATAAATTTAAGCTATTAAATAGACTGACATTTTTGGCATCATTTTCGAGGAGATGATAAGGGATTAGGAATTGGTAATTTGGTTTTCAATTCTTTCATTTTCTCCTTTTGATTCTGCATATGGTTTTTGGTATTTCATGTTTTCCTTTGGTTTGATTCATGGAAATAAAGAAGCTAAGTCATGTCAAAAGATGACTTGGTGACAATGGGATCTTAGTAGCATGAGGGTGTTCAAGTACATGATTGTTATTGAGATTTATGAGTTTTACTTTGTAGTTTTCTTTGTGTGGTGTGTTTATTTCATTTATTTCTTTAAGAAGTTTTTGTTTCCATAAGAACCCTTGTACACTAACCCATGTGCAAAACAAGGATTATCAACTAGCAATAAGTATTTAAAAATGCTCAAGAATTGTTGAGTAAAGAAGGATGCTACCTTAAGAACTTTCTCAATTTCTGGTAGAAATTGAAGATAGATCTGCATCTTAGGAAGTGATAGAAGAAAAAAGGTCCCATGATCAACATCTACATCAAATTATTGCATTCAATCATCCTTTTCAATATGTAGAGGAGACCAAAGAACCATGGGAAGCATTTAATGGAGAGCGGGAATTGGAACCAGAGATTGAAGAATTTATTGCAAGTTTGTATTTGGATCATTTATACAAAAGTAAAACCTTCAAAGATCTATAGGGTATGACAAAGGAGGACATGTAAACCAGCACTGATAAACAAGAGAACCAAGGGAGTAGTGACTACATTGAAATATGGCTGATTTGGATTATGTTGAGAACGAAATGAGATATAAACCATAGTAGAGAACACAAAAATATAGTGAAACCCAACTTCTATTAATGAATAATGGAATATTGTAGAACAAAAAATGGTTGTAATGTTGGTAGCTTATCTTTGAAGAGAAATAGATGTTGACTACGCTCATTCACAATAATCATTACATCACACTCCATTGCATACTAAAAGGACCTCCTTCACCTCAATTATATATGAGAGAGTGAGAGGAGAATAATTATCATGATGTATGTGGGATAAATTGGTATAAGTTTACAAAATTCCATAGGAATGTAACACACTAGGAGTTCACAGGAGGTCACCCATTCTAGTACTACTCTAGCCCAAGTGTGCTTAACTGCAGAGTTTTGATGGGATCTGATGCATTAATGTTATAGGAATGTACATAATACCACTAGGAAATCATTACATTATGGTTGTAATTAACTAATGGAGATGCCATTACATTACATTCCCCATCAAAAGGGTGAATATCATGGTTTATCAAAACCACGGGCTCAAAAACATTGATTCAGTGGAAAAGGTGGATGGTCGTTGAGATCCACCTAGATCAATCCTACCCTCTTAGGAAGCAATGGTCCCCATTGCGTCAAGTTCCCTCGGGTGTTGGGGAAACTTTTGTTGAATATGAACCTTGGTGAGCCACTTGCCTTGCTGAAGTAGATGCCCTTCTTATACTTCGAATTAGCATGTTGAAGGATGTCATGAGCCTATTTTTGGAGGTGTTGGATCTGTTCAACAAATTTTGATGCATGATCTTCCTTGGTCTAAGTGTGGGAGGACTCTATCGGTGAATATGCAACATAAAGAGCTATATCGATGGGGGAAAATGTTTGGAACCCCAAGCATACCTGAAAAGGGTCATGGCCAATAGAGATATGAAGGGATCTATTATAGCTATTTTGAACATATGGAAGACTATCATTCTCTGTAAGGGAGCATCTATATATTGGACCATTAGGTAAGGGAGAACAGGGCACCAAGTCAATGGAATGCTTGACTTGGGAGTACAAAGCCACCCCCGTGGGTGAAAAAATATATTTTTTCTCCTCTACAATATTTTTGACATGATTATGTTGTATAGAAAGGTCTTGGACTGAGGATGTGGTGGTCACAATGACCTTGTGTTCACCTTCTGACTGGATCGGGAAGAGGGAAAAATTTGTGGTCTAAGAGATTACTTTGCAACATTGTTTTGGTCTTGTCCCTAGCTCAACCAACCAATGGTGTATGGTTGGGGGTGTGGTGTCATCATCATATTCAATCTCTTGATGACCTTGGTTGAGATCATGTTCTTCTAGATCTTGTTATTAATAATTAAATGTAGTGGGGTCCCCTTCCCCCACATCTGTGAATGGAAGAGGTGCTCCCCCTCCTCAAGATTCTCTGACTCGTGTGGTTGGATCTTTGTCATTGCGATGGTAGAAATAGGTTCTACATCGATGATCCACTTTATTTGTTTTGAATCAGAGTCTAATTCAGGGTCTAACTTCTTTTCTTTAATATCGATGAACAATGACTATTTCGAGCGACATTCATCAGTGTTGTGCGAAGGGATTTTGTGGAACTCACACCACTTTCCATTTTCCTTCTTCGCCTTCATGTTACCCTTATTTTCCTACGGATTGGACTGTTTATCTTGATGTTGGTATTCCTTTCTCTATCCCTTGTTCTGTGAGTTAGGGCCATCTTTTTCATTCTTATGTTGTTGTGGATTTGTAGACCCAAACTCCCACTTATTCCGCTGCTTAAATTTTAGCTCAATTTTGAAAACACATCTATAAGCAACTCCTGATGAGGAGATGTCCAAGAAATCCATATTTGTTTGGATGTACATGTGTAGGCCACTATGGAACTTAAAAACTAGGTGTCTCTCTGCTTTAATATCCAACTTTGATCACAGGGTATGGAAGATGTTCGTATACTCTAGAAATGTCCAGTCTCTCTTTTGATGCATAGTCATCCATCTCATATATTGGTCATTGTAGCTTCTAATAGGGTATAACTCCTCCTTGAGGGCATCCAAAAATTTTGCCCAGGTTGTTTCTCTCCCGAATGGCATATATTCATCCATGGTGTGCCTCTCCCAGTAACCTTCCCACCAAGATTTGACATGGGGAAGGAATTTAAGAAGTGCGAAGGTGATATTTTCATCATCGAAATTTTTTTGGACAAAGTAATAACCTTCTAGTAGGTTCAACCATTTCTCTAGAGAATCTGCAACTATATAGCCTTCAAATAAGGGGATATATGTTACAAGTGAAAAACTCTCTATGGCCAAGGGTAAACCACAACAGATAGTTATGACTGCAGAAATCAACTCAATTCCAACATGTGCTATATAAACTAATGTGAAATACGAGGACGAAGCCTACCTCGATCCAATCGTTTGATTTCGTTCCACCGTTGAGCACTTTGACCCAAAACTTTACACCTGCAAGAAGTTCTCAACAAACAAGTGATGCAAGTATATAGTGACAATATATAAAATGAGTTAGCACATCAGATAGCACAATCCATTAATAAACATTACAAACATGCCCATGGATAATAATCATATATTTGCAAGATATTGATAGGACGATAAAGGAGTATTTCTATTAATAATTGACCAACAGAAGTATCAACATTACAGACTTCCATGTCGACATGGTTCGAAACCAAGAAACCAAGTTCCTTCCAACTGGGTCTCCACCACTTCAATCCTCCACCAAAGGCAAGCTCATAGCAAAGAGGTAATGAGGTCCTCTCGACAATAAAGAAAGATCTTGGGGGATGAACACTGTGTTCAAACTTGAGGGACAGAGGGATGAAGACTCAATATGAAGTAATTTCTCGCGAGTAACTTTTCTCTCAAAGTTGAATGCTTTATCCTCCTTTTCCATAGCTCAAAATTGTTCTCTTATAGCCTCCAAAATGCAACTGAAGGGATGAGTCGAAAATTTTCCAGTATATGGAAGGCCAAAGATCAGATATCTTCTATCATGACATGGAAACCCGACCTCATTTTGTATTTTCTGGCACAAATCCTGATATACGTGAGTTGTAGTGGAGCAACAAGCGTATACGCATCTTTCAAAGAAGTTAGGGAGCGTATATGTGGAAAAATATATATTTTTGGATCTAGATTTATAAAAAAGGGGTTGATAAGTCTGCATGGGGAAATGGAAAAAGGCCCTCTGTGAAAGATAGAAATGGTGAGGAAAATATTTCTATAACATATTCCCCCTAATGTGTGAGATTAGAGGAGTATCTACGATGGCCGAAATACATTATAAATAACCCAAAAGTGGAGTGGTAGAGAAACAGCTGGACGAACTCAATTACTCATTACATTATGTACTGACTTTACATACATGGCTACCAAGAATACAATGCAAATCCATGTGGAAAATATACCAAAAAGTGTTCATGGCCATGAGTAGGTAAGTATAAATGCAGTTACATGCCAATAGTTGTCATAGTCACGAACAAGGCCCAGTGAAACCAGTCTTAAAATCAATCTAAAGATATCTGTATACCATGGAGTACAATCTAATCTCCCATGATCGCTGAATTCAAATAGGTACTGGTCAAATGAAATGGAAGCAACAGCTCAGGAAAGCTGCATCCACAAAGTGATGCCTTCAAGTATTCAATACAATCCACCAATGGTGAAAGTCTACATCATGTGAAAAAATGAGTTGAGGTCGAACACGAGGAGACATTGTTTGATTACCGGTCATTGAGGTATACCATTAACAAATGCGAGACAACCTACCAATGATGAAAATAGGTATCAAGGCACCAAGTACATATCTACAAATGTGAATAAAGGAGCTTGTGTTGAACACTTGAGAGATCCATTGATCATGAGACATTGATGTATTCCCATATGTCAAATGGCGAGAGAGCCTGCCACTAATGACTGCAAGCCTCAAGGTACTCATAAAAATCTAGGTCTCGTATCCAAAATACATGAGCTGAAGTCGATGAAAAGAGACCTGCTGAAAGGAGAGCATTAAGGCATCTCTCATTAGTCAGCACGAGGAACAAAGCAAGAGCTTCATGATTTGGTGGAGATCGGATGAAGAACATGTTCACGAACCAATGACCTTGAGCATCTTCCATGTGTGCCAAATGCAAGCGATACATGAAAAAGACCCTCTGAATAGCAGCCAATGATGAAAACTGCTGACAAAAGGAGAGGAAACCACCAATAAGGCTAATGGCATCCAAGACACTGCATGAATCCCAAAGTGTGAATAGATGTCTTACCGTCGAACACAAGGAAAACCACCCAGTCAACGACCCATGATGAAATGTCAATTGTTGGGTTCAAGGTGACCTACCAATGATGAAAGTAGTGCCAGGGTGCATCATAAGACCAAATTATCATATGATTCTGAGACAAACTAAGGGTATGGCCGACATGCAAAGTTAATATTTTTGAGGAGTGGTCGACATAGGTTGATAGACTTCCTTTGAACAAGAGCATGAGACATACGGTGGACTCCAACCACATAGACTTAATGATGTGAAAACTAGATGCAGGAGTCATCCATAATGTTATCTATAGTGACTGGAAGATTAACCAGTCGGTAGAGAAAATTTTGTAACAAGATCAACTTCCTAAGGCCATGCTAAACCCAAAATTATGATGACACAAGGACTCAATAGCTTTGTGCTCTGTTCAAAGATGACACGACTGCTTCCAATTATAATATAGTACTCCCTTCCCACCTGTCTTTTTTTGTTTTTTCATAGAAGTGAATGCTATGATACAGATGAGGGAATGAGCGTCGCAAGTAAGAAAAACTAGTTCCAGCAGTGGAATGTACCTATGCTCAATGCAAGGAAATGCATGCGAGAGATGGACACATGGGGTGATGTTGCTTCCAAGGTATAGGGTGTCAAATTGTGAAGGATATAAACAAGGCTCTGCTTGGTTGAGGATGCAAACTGCTTGGGCCATGGTTTATAATGCAAAGTGAGAACCAGCTAAAGGCTCAATACTGCAAGCAAGGGAATGAGATGCAATCACAATTTAACACCAAAAAATGTTCTTTTTTATATCTTTTAGTCTACTTGGTGTAAAAAAGGGGAAGACTTGTGCCAAATAGACGTCTTTTCAAATCCAATTTACGAGTGTGAAAAAGACAAGTTCACTCGGCGATCTTTTCCATTTTTGATAGCGAGTCGGAAAAGAGCTTAACTAAGACTCATAATCTTTCAAATCCAATTTTAACGAGTGTGAAAGGGACAAATCACTCAGCGATCTTTTCAATTTTTAATAACGAGTTGGAAAAGAGCTTAACTAAGACTTGTTTTTAGTTATAATTAACATGTAAAGGGGGAGGCCAAGGTTCCCGTCCCGGCCTTCTGCCGAAAGTCACTATCCTGCAAATAGCTGACAAATGCTTGGGAAAGCCCAAATCTCTCCAAGTCGAGGAAGATAAAGTGTTAACGGTGTACATAGTCTCTTTTATGGTTCGAATAATGTCTCTTAGTGGAACAGACATAGGTGGGGGTATGGGATGTCCCATCAGGTCGTCCCAGTCRAAGGGGACCTCGTYAGAACTTGRAGAGAGAGTATTCAKAGGAAGAATGAATCTCTCTTGTTCAKAAGGGGGARGACTTGGAATGTTGATGATGTGACTGGAGGGTGCATCACTCTTTTCAGGGAGAGTCGGTTTGACCATAAATGGCACTGGCATGGTTACTTCTTCAATTATAGATTGAAGAGGATGCATGGTAACGGGTGAAGGAGATGCTTCACCCTCCGTGGAGGGGGTGAGGTCAGAGGAAAATCTCAGCGGTGAGACTGTAGGGATCATTAAAGGTGAAGTGGTGTGAGGAGGAACCATGGGTGTCTCAGAGTTCGAAGGGATTTTGGGCGAGCCCCACGCCTCTGGTATCCCGACAGTCACTGGGCATAAGCGAGTAACATGGCTTCCTTCACAAGTCCTGCAAAGGAATTTAGGCTTATGTCTGAGACATTTAGGTTTCTCGATGGGACTGGCTGAGGAAAGAGAGTTGTATCCTGTATGATGAATAGGAGTCAAAGGTGTGACATGGCTATGATCCGGGGTGAAAAGGATGGTGCTCCCAAAATAATTGGCAGAGGTTTGAAGCGAGTTGTTGACATGATTTGTAGAAAGTGTCGAATCATCTCTGACATGACTAGAAGAGGTGGGCGATGGTGCACTGGTGTGGCTTACAGTAGTTAGGCTAGCGATAGATTGCGGTATTTGATTCCAAGATCCTAGAAAAGATTGATTCTGAAACATTGCAGGCTAGAAAGGATCCTGGTATACTCCCTATCCTGGCCTGGAAACATGGTGGTTTAAGCCAAGGTGGTCTGAAGAGGTCTGGATGGGCATCACCATTGAGGTCTATAAAGAGATTGAGGTAGGATAAGAATTATTTGAGTGAGTATATATGTTTCCCCCTTGTGAGGGTGTCCCATAAGGAGGGTAGCCCGAATTATAAAATTGATTCTCCCCATATGGAAGACCTGTGGGTACTTGAGGACCTGGTGCAGAAAAAGTGTTTAAAGGGACCAACATGGCAGATGAAAGATACATGGGCGGGGTGTAATAAGCACCTATCTAAGCACTGGATCCTGAAAGAGAATAGCTAGGATTGGATCCATAAGGTGGAAGGTTCCAACCTCCCATGGGAACACGACTTATATCAAACGAAGAAGTGGGCATGAGAGCGATGGTGCCCCCGAGTCCAATGATAATATTCATATAAGTAGACCAGGGAGGGGGTTTCACATGGGAAGGCATATCAATAGAAAAAAGACTAGAAACCCAAGGTGAGGATTGAGCGTTGTAATCGTGCATACCATTGTAAAAAATAGAAGGGTCTGCCCCCATGAAATGAGGAGGTATCCTGGGGGGGGTAGCGGTGAATGGAGGAGTAAAAGTCACTCCACTATCCATGATAATGAAACCAAAAACCAGAGTCCTATGGACAACTAGTAATCAAAGAGCATACCAAAAATTCAAACGGCCAATATGCATGAAAACGGGCTAAAGTGGATGAGTGGCCTCCCTCACTAAAGAAGGTATGCCTCATCTAAGAGGGACCTGAGACTCCCTGATAAAGTTTGGAGGTAACAAAATCAGTTATAAGGGCACTCGCAGGCTTAACAACCAGTCAGTCAGATCCCCCTGGAGAGGTAATCTTCCATAAAGGTTGTGTGATGTCCGACCCCTATCTGACTCAGGATACAAGCAGAATAACCCCTGCAAGTAACCTATGATAAACCTAAGTGAAGCAACTAATCAACCACTATATAACCGATGCACATGCAAACAGTCATAAGTCTAGATTTCTGTATGGGTAGGGTAGCAAAGCCCGAAACCTTGAAAGTACCGCCTCTCATAGAGGTATGGATACTAGCAAGATCCCCAAATATGAATAAATCCACAGAAATATCTCTAACGCCAGGTGAGTATCCAGGGGTTATCCCTTCAACAAACTTTGCGCGACCTCATGATTAAATCCTGTGTGAGCGGAGCCTCATGATATTACCAATTATACAATGGATTTCTCAACTCCTTGTCTCAGACACACATGTTGATTTAATTTTATTGGAGAAGTTTACTCACAAAATCCTATTCCAAGGCACTAAATCCTAGGCTATTTTGTGCACTCTAAACAATAAAATTGTTACTAATCAATTTTAGTTTAAAGAATAAATTTTATTGGCAGTGATTACTCAAAAAGGTTTGGAAATGAAACCCATGGTGTTATGACTCTGCATGAAAATAAAAATAGTTATAATGCAAAGCCTAACTTTAACTTTTCAGTGAATGATATGATAAATAAAAGAAATGCAATCTTCAATTTTAACTCTACAACTCAAAAGTAAAATGAAATCTTTCACTAAATGTGCTAAGCTTGTTGGCATGTTTTACAGGCAGCGTATGGTTGTCATTGATGGCAAGTACAACAACGATGATGGCTTGAGTACAGCAGTGATGATCAACAATGCAGTGATAATCGGGAGGAGAAGCGTTAGTGATCGTTGGATCCCATCCTGAATTCCCGATGGCCGTCAGATATGAATGTAGACAAGAAGAGCGCACTGAAGAGGAGGACAGATCTCAGGCGTTAGATCCAAGCGCGCGATCCGACCATCGTTGGATCAAGGAGAGCCTACACGTTATTTAAAGTGCAAGGAGTAGTGGGCGTACAAAATTCTGAAAGAAGGAGGACCGTCCATTTACGGGTAGGACACGTGGGGAAAGATCGTCATTTCGTTGACTGGAGAGTCAAAGGAACAGGGTTCCCTAACCTCTCAAAATCGTGACTTAAACTGAGCCGTCAGATCAAGGTTTGATCTGGACCGTTGATCCCAGTCCATTTCAAAGTTTTGTGGATCGAGAGTTGGAGGTGTCAAGGAATATCAACCACAGGAATCTCGAAATTGCGATATGCGAAATCGCTACTTAATCTGAGCCGTTAAATCAAGATCGGATCTGGACCGTTGATCTAACTCCATATCAGAGTTTCACGAATCCCGACATGGAGAGGCAAAGAAAACAATGCAACAAGAATGTCGAAATCGCAATATGCAAAATCGTGATTCAATCGCAGCCGTTAAATCAAGATCAGATCTAGAGCCTTGATCTAACTCCATATCGGAGTTTCATGAATCGCAACATGGAGAGGCAAAGAAAACAATGCAACAAGAATGCCAAAATCGCGATATGTGAAATCGCGATTCAATCGCAGTCGTTGAATCAAGATCAGATCTGGACCATCGAATCATAGGACATGTGGCAAGCTATCGAAATTTCGCTGACTTGGAGTCAATGGAGCATAGTGTTGAAATTCATGAAATGCGAAATCGCAAAAGCGCTTTATGCATAAGCTCATGGTCATAGCCATTGGTCACATCGATGGAAGATGGAGGTAGAAGATAGAGGTGCTAAGCTTGGCCACAATAATCCTGAAATGCCGAAACCCAATTTAAAGGTAAGATTAATGAAGCCAATACAACAGTGCAAGTGAATTTGAACAAAGATCAGAGGGCTACTGTAGCATGACAAAGTGTAACTGCCAGAAACCACTGATGGTTTCTACCAGAGGACTCAATGACACTTGGGGGTGATTGACAGAGGACGTGAAGAGTCTCTGGGAATATTCAAGAGGGATGAATATGTTCGTGGAGGCAATTGACAGCTGGATGAGAATTGAGGCCTGTAACTGAAACAGAGAAGGAGAGCTCGACTGTCAGAGAGAAGACGAAGAGTCTCAAACTGCCAGAGAGTCTGAGGAATCTCGGTATAACATACAGTGATGCTGAACGAGTGGTAAATGACCAGAGAAGCTGAAGAGTCACGATGATGATCAAACAGAGCACTCGAGTTGTGGAGGAATTGGGGGAATTGGGCATGGAGGGAGCATGCAGAGACATTGCAAATATTTCATGCACAAAGACAACAGAGACTATAAGAATGCGAAAAAAAAGAAGAGATAGGGGTTGTCGCTGTGGAGGAGAATTGAGGTGTGTGCAAGGAGGCAGAGCGCAGGAGCAGAAATGCACAGTAGAGGAATGGTGCAT
>JASDQU010299117.1:0-13932 GCA_032191745.1 Picea mariana
GTTTCGAGTAGAGTGGTTACTCAAGGAGCTGACTAAGATTCCTCGGCCATTGATCATTGTACTCATTAGGAGCATGTGGGTGTCATGCGTGGTGAGCACTTGGAGATACCACATCTTGAGGGGAGTCTACCTTGTGTCACACAGGTGGATATGGGACCCCGGTATCATATGTAGTTTGATTCAATTATTTCTTGAGGATAAGTAATATTCCAGCAGGGAGGACTGTAATGTCCCCATTTTGGGACATTATAACTTTACAGAGTGCTATGCCTACCAGAGTAGCCAGATAGGGTTGATAGAGAGTTCGAGAGATATTGAGGGGTTTTATTGGGCCTGACTTGCATCATTCATCATCAGGATCCATTCCGCACAGCTTGGTTTTGGTTTCGTTGCATTCCGACGATTTCCGTAATTTTGAGTTATTATGGGTCATATCTTAATTAATTTCACTAAGAAGGTCATAATGGGCATATTACTTGGATAAAACTCTTAGTATAATAGCTCATCGGAATCGGGAAGAAGAGCACTATAGGATAAGATGATGAGAAGTGACTTTCAGTGGCTGGAGAAGCCATAAGGATGGATAAATCACTTTTTAGGGGCAAAATGATTAATTAAGTGATTTAATCAAGGAATAATAAAATAAAGTAAAAGTCACTTAGAGGGAAAAGGTCAACAACGAATTAGGGTTTCAACAGTGAATTAGGGTTTTGGAAATCTATAAGAGAAGAGTTAGCAACCTAATTCATCATTATGCAAATTATGACTTGCCATTGAGGAGAAGAGGTGCATCTCAGGAGAGATAGTTCAGTGTATTCCAGGAAGAAGACACCAGTTGGTTGATTTTGGTGTTGAAAGACACACCCTAGTCAACTGGGAAGATCATCCAAGTCTTCCATCATTCTTCATTGATTCCGCAGTGCTCCCATATTCCGGGTATTATCTTTTAGTTGCTTATTTGTATTCTAGCTAAGATCCTTTTGTCTTTTGATCTAGCCGAGTGTTGTTATTTTATTCAGCTGCAGTTGCTTACTTGTATTATGACTAAGATCCTTTGTTTGTTGATCTAGTCAAGTATTTTCAGTTTATTTAGCCGCATTTGACCATTTTGTAATCCACGGAGATATCATAATACAAACTTTGTAGTCCTTTGTTGCGTTTACTATTTGTATCATCATTTATATGCTGTAAACCTTTGATCCTACACACACATTAGCAACGTTTCCTAGACTAGCCAAGTCAGGAACATTATAACCCATGTGGAGGAGCCACTTGATATAAATGGGCCAAGCCTTGAAGATTTCTCGGTGGTATAGAAATTTGAAGATGTATTCCAAGAAATACTTGGATTTCCACCAAGAAGGGAGATAGATTTCTCAATTGATTTAGTGCCAGGAGTTGCCCCGGTGTTGAAAAAAACCTACATATTGAGCACACCAGAGTTAAAAGAATTTCAAATGTAGTTGGAAGAATTGTTGAAGAAAGGATACATACGTCTAAGTGTTTCACGTTGGGGAGCACCAGTTATTTTTGTCAAAAAGAAGGATGGAACCTTGAGGCTATGTATTGAATTCCGACAAATGAACAAGTACACTATAAAGAACAAGTATCCTTTATTCTGAATTGATGACCTCTTTGATCAGCTAAGAGGAGAAAAGATATTTTCAAAGATTGACCTGAGGGAAGAATACCATCAGGTAAGAATCAAGGAAGAAGACATTCATAAGACAACCTTTAGGACCAGGTATGGGCATTATGAATCTATAGTGGTGCCTTTTGGAATGACCAATGAACCAACTATATTCATGTGCTTAATGAATGGCATATTCAGAAATTATCTAGACAAGTTTGTCATCGTATTCCTGGATGACATACTTATCTATTCTAAGTTTGAAGGAGATCATGAACATCACTTGAGAGTGGTATTGCAGGTACTGAGAGAACATCAGTTGTATGCCAAGTTGAGTAAGTGATATTTTTATCAAAAGCAGATCCATTACTTGGGACACATTATTTCAGAGTAGGGCATAGCAGTAGATCCAGAGAAGATTGAAGCCATTAGAAGATGGACAGCACCCGGAAACATGTCAGACATCGGATATTTTATGGGATTAGCCGTCTACTACAAAAGGTTCATAGTAGGGCTCTCAATATTTCTCACCCCATCACTTCTTTGCAAAAGAAGGGGACTAATTTGAATGGAAACTCAAGTGTGAAAATAATTTTAATATGTTGAAGGAATTACTTACTAGTTCACCTGTATTAAAGATTGTTGACCCAAATAAAAGTCTTGTGGTATGTACAGACACTTGTAAGGAAGGACTTGGGGGAGTCCTCACACAAAATGGACATGTCATTGGATATGAGTTCAGAAAGATTAAGGAACATGAGAGGAACTATGGAATAGATGACTTGGAACTTTCTTCCATTGTTGACGCCTTAAGGATGTGGAGGCATTATCTCATGGGGAAGAAGTTTGAATTAAGGACAGACCACATTGGTCTGAAGTATCGTTTTGAACAACCAACCTTGAATGCCTGACAAACAAAATGGATGGAATTTTTAAGTGAATATGACTTCGATATCAAGCATATCAAGGGAAAGGAGAATAAATTTGTTGATGCACTTAGTAGAAGAGTGCATCTCATGCATGCTACTGATGTCAGTATGCATCATTCAGACTTGAAGAGAAGAATTTTAGATTGTCTTGTTACAGATCAGCATTACCTACAGGTAAAGGAAAACTTACAACAAGGAAATGTACAACAGAAAGTAAAGGAGTACGAGATAAAGGAATATGAATTACTCATGCATAAAAACAGAAACTATGTTCCTAGTTCGAGGGAACTGAGGAATTTGGTACTGAAGGAAATGCATGATGTTCCTTATGTTGGACATCCAAGTTACTAGAAAACAATTACATCAGTAAGAAGCCAGTTCTTTTGGTCGGGAATGAAGAAGGATGTTTCTGATTACACAGCTCGATGTATGGAATGTCAGAAGGTGAAGGATGAGCATAGGAACCCAACGGGTTTGCTGCAACCATTAACAATTCTAGAGAAGAAATGGGAAGTGATCACCATGGATTTCATCACATGATTACCCAGGACAAATAAGCAACATGATTCAATCATGGTGGTGGTTGACAAATTAACAAAGGATGCTCATTTTGTGCCTATGAAGACAACACATACAATAGCTAATATTGTAGAGATTTTCATGAAGGAAATTGTTAGGTTGCATGGGACACCTAGGAAAATCGTCTCGGACAGAGATACGAAGTTTACCTCCAATCTTTGGAGGGGATTGTTTAAAGGATTTGACACAAATCTAACTTAGTCACAACACATCATACCCAGACAGATGTGAAAACAGAAAGAGTCAATCAAATAATTGAAGACATGTTGAGAATGTATGTGATGGATAAGCCATCTAAGTGGGAAGATTACTTACACTTGGTTGAGTTTGAATATAAAAATGGGTATCAAGACTCATTGAAAATTAGCCCATTTGAATCCTTGTATGGTAGGAAATGAAATACTCCAGTGAGTTGGGACAGCCTCGCAGATAGAGTGGTACTTGGGCTGGAATTGCTCAAGGACATGGAAGACCAGGTGGTCAAGATTAAGCATAATTTAAAGGCAGCTTAGGATAGACAGAAAGTTTATGCAGACAAGAACATGATAGTTAGAGAATTTGAAGTAGGGGATAATGTACTTTTGAAAGTGAATCCCAAGAAAATCTCATTGAAATTGGGTAGTTGTACAAAGCTGGCAGCCAGATTCTATGGTCCATTTGAAATATTGAACATAATAGGGCTAGTTCCATACATGATTGCATTGCTTGCTTCCATGAATGTGCATAATGTATTTCATGCATCTTTAATAAAGAAATATGTATATGATCCTAACCATGTTATTGATTGGCATCTGATTCAGGTAGAGATGAAGGGAGACTTTCAGGCTCAACCAGTGCGGGTATTGGACAGAAAAGTCAAAATGCTCTGGATTCGAGTTATAGAACTGGTAAAATTTCAGTGGACTTGCTATGGTCCTGAAGATTCTACCTGGGATCATGAAGATGCCATGCAGGCAGAGTACCCACATATTTTTGAATAAATTTAATTTTTGGATCTCTGTTTGTATATGCACTGAGGACAGTGCCAAAATAAGGGGGAGGGGATGTAACACCCTAGGTTTTGAACCCCAATTTTTAAATAAATGTATTGTTACAATTCTAAGAGGCCCGAGTGCCCAAAAAATTATTAAAGGGCTAGTATTCCCAATAAATGTAATGTTTTTCTCATTAATAATAATAAACACATCGGTGGCTAGTAGATGTACAAGGACTAGAGTTATAGGGGGCTATGATTCCACAAGAGAGGGAGCTTGAGGGACTAAATGTTATTCCTATTTTCTTATTACCCTTTTGTCTAAGGGATGGGATCGATTACGTGAAATTCTTGGGGAAGGTCAAGTGGTTCTTCTTTTCCCCACGAGGTTACTTAAAAATGCCTCTAGTCCGATGGGGGGGTTCGACTGATGAATTGTGCATTATTTTTCCATTCACTCACTCGTTCCTTCCTCAAACACTCCCATGCATGCACTCCATGACCCATTCATCCAACTATCCTCACCTATGTTTTGGTGGAAAAAGAAAAAGGAAATGGAGTTGCTGAAGAAATAGCCACGAGATAGTTGGTTGTAGTGGTCGTTGGTGTGATCCAGCCATGACCTGGGGCCTGCATGTATGAAATGAATTGCCATGTGCCCTATTTTTCTCACAACTACGAGTCCTGAGATTTCCATCATTGAGATTCTAGACCAGCTGTGTTGGAAGCTCTAGCAGGAAGGATAAGGACTGCCCGAGGGACTGCATGGTAGATAAGGGTGGAGGTCCATTTTCTTGGGTGGCACAGGCTGGGTAGAAGAGAGTTTTGTACTTGGATTGTTGTGGGTGTCAGGAAACCTGTGAGAGCCTGCGAACTGACTGGTTTGGGAACCCAATTACACTCTGTAACCGTCCTTGTGGATTTATAGCCCTATCTCGGGGGTGACACTACTATTGAGTTTTGGAGCAACGATGTCTACGGTTGGGTGGAATGTCCTTGGTCTGCAACTAGTTGGTGTCATATTTCATAAAGATAAGTGCTCTCTGTCGTGATATTACTATCTTTGTTTGAATGTATTTAGTTGTGTAATTTAATTATCATTTACATGTATATGAATGTATTTCTTCTTTGTATATTTAATTATCGTTTAACACAACCTTTAGATTATACATGCTTGTTCGATATTGTTGTGCATGTTGTTAAATTTGTTATCTTATGCATATTAATAAACAAAGAAGGTATCAGACAAGAGAAATAAGTTTGTGGAGATCTTGCAGGTAGCATACCCGGCCTGTGGGTGGCTGGGTATGTTACATTCAACCACAATAAACCCCATAACAACAAACGACTGGGTATGGTGATAAGAATGCGTGGAGATTTCCAGCCAATCTGGACTGAATGAAAACCCTTCAACCAAGAACAATAAGGATGAAAGAGAGCCTTCATGGCTTCTAACACTCATAATGATCAATACAACTGTGACTTCAAACATTATTGCAATGAAAACCGCACCAACCATTCATTCCAGAAAATATCACAAATTTACATAGTTTCCAGACTTAAGGAAACCAAAGACCCATACATCACCGAGCCAATATATATTTCATAACTAGAGTGGGTTCATGGATGGAGAAAAGACATAAATGTAACCATGAAAGCCTTAAAAAGGTGAGCTTGGCCGAGCAGTTCTTCCTCTACTTGAAAATCGGAGCTTAATCACAATGAACACAATTGAACAATATCCAAGCCAAGGTAACAACCAATGGGAGGAGTATGTAGTGACATGCAGTAAATGCACGTCGCCTCCAACCTCCAGTCATTAAATTCCTTATTACACGCCATCCCACTAATCCATTAATTCATTCAATTAAACCATGCATCAAAACCAACATCCACTAATTGCCAAGAGCACCACCCTATGTCACATTATCCACTGCCAACCGCACCATAGCGCGCATCACATGTTTTTCCATATAATCCAATAAATCATATAACCACTAACCTTGTTAGCTAGGACTAACAAAAATCCATTTAAACTTCAAAATGCATAGTGCAACATCATATAGCATAGTAGCATAGTTGCTCTCTTTTGGATTTTATTCATATTTCTTTTTATCTCTTTTCAACTGCTCTTGTGTGTTTCTACTAACATGTCTCTTGTGTAGGTGTCACAATAACGAATCCAGGAACAAATAACAAGGGTAAAAATGGATAATAATAGGTCATTGTAATCATGACATTAGAGCTTCGAGCAACATAAACAAAACATAATAGTCTTTACCCATCATTCATTTGTCACAATTAGAACCAACACATAACGGGCCTTATCCAATGACAATACAACCAAGATTTCATCCATCATGTAGAACCATGTAAGAAGTGTCGAACAACAGCATAAACATGAAATAAGAACCAGATCTGATCTCCCAATCTACAAGGGGGTCCCACCTACTAGTATTATATATTTTGTTATTTTATAATAATAGGCTTTAGCAATACTTTGCGGGGAAAATCCTCGTTGTGATTTTAATTGTCAACAAAATGGCGACTCCACAGGGATTTTTTTTTCGAGATATTATAACTCAAAACTAATGATTTCGCAGGTCAAACATATATAACCAGGAATATTATGCAACAAGGGGGAAGTGAGCAGATTTAATGGAAAAATGAATGGGAATTCAGAAATAACTCATGAAAAGTGTTAAGTATGAGGGGTTTTACCACTGTGTGCATAATTGCTCAACTGGGATCAGCTCTAAACTTCAAGGACAAAATTTATGGACTTTCTCTCTTAAATTCTCAAATGGATGAAGAAAAGGAAAGCATAAGCGAGAGATAATCCAAAAATTATTTTTAGACAACAGTGGAAGCAGATAACAAATTCAAAGGTGATTTTCAGGGGAAACATCATGAAAATTGTGTAAGCTTGATTTCTATTGGCCAACACATCTTGTAGGAGTGACACCATGGCATAACAGATCCAACATCTTATTTTGACCAAATTAACTAAAAGGTGGTAAGCAACAAAATCATGATAGAAGTAAAAATACAAAAATTAAAACAACAACAATAAAATGAATGAATGTAAAAGCAGTAGGAAATTTTTTTAAATAGAAAGAAGAAGTCAAACTACTGTAAAAGCAGATGTCAAACTACTATAAAAGAAAAAAAGAAAATAGTGCAAAATTGAAAGCAGAGCTAAGTTACTAGTATAAAAAAAATCCAAACTGCGTTAACATTTTTCATGTCGGTCCCACGTAATGTTTCAAGTGAGAACATTTTGTACTGTAGGAAAAAAATTTATCCTGTAAATCCTTTATAATCAAAGAGTTAGTATACAAGAAAAAAGAAATTTTGAACGGACCTAGAAATGACACTTGGAACTCTGATGTAATAATCAGCCCTTTAATGAGTACAATTAGATCATCAAGATATATATGGATACTGACCAATTCGTCAAGAGTTGTCTATATAGGTATTTTAAAAGTAGTAATTGCATCAGGTAAGCCCTAGAATAGAAACTTATAAGTCATGGTACCCCAATTAGTGATAAGAGTGGTTTTGTGAGCATCTTCCCCTTTTCCCTTGATTTCACTGTAACCCAAGAAAATGTCAAGTAAGGGCCTCATCTATGACCTTACAACCTGTTGTAGAATCATTTCCATATTAAGAGGAGGAAAAGGATTTCTCATAATAGCCTAACTGAAAGTGAAAAAATTGATGTAGGTTCTAATATGATCATTGGTCTTCGAAACAGGTACCCAATCGGAAATCCATTCAGGGTAGATTGGAAAAACGATCCCATCCCTTAAGAAGTTTTCCAACTCCCTTTGAAAAGTTTCTTTAAATGCAGAGTTAATAGTTCTTAGTTTTTTCCTAACCGGTTTCATTTATTCCTTGATGGGGATAGCATGTTTTATAAGACGAGGATCAAAACCACGAACATCCTCATAATACCAAGCAAAAACATCTTGAAATCTACCAAGTAGCTTGGCCAACTTCATTTCTTATTTAATAGAACACTAGACACTTATTTTAACATTCTTTGAAGATTTGAGTTACCCAATGTTCCAGGAGATGGTTTCACCCACCTTCCTTCTTGACTCCTCTATTTCCTTTTTCTCTTTTTTTCCTGCATCACTCGATGAAAATGAACTCTCTAGAGATGTCAGGCCCTTAGGAATCTTGTTGTCTTATATGGATATAATTTCCTTGGGCTTAAGAGGTTCATCCTGAATGAAATAAAAAATGCTATCATCATTAGGGAGGGCATGCCAAGATTCTATATTGTTATGGATGTGTGGATGATATAGAGATTGAAAAGAACAATCGATCCTGCGTACCAAAATTTGTTGATTAGGAGAGGTTGCAAAAAAAACTAACCGATCGACCATTGAATTCAACTCCTTCTTAACATGAGTGATGTTGAAAGATAATAGGTTCGAGGTAAGTGCCCAAATAGTTTGTGTCTATCGTTTTATCATCTTTTTGCTAGGAGAGTAAATTTTATGTACAAGGATCACAACAAGCTCAGAATCCCCAAAAACTGAAAGGTGACCACAACCAAGATTATAGGCATTCCCAATGCCTAATAACAAAGCTTTGAATTATGTGACATTTTTCATTCCAACAAACTCCAACCTATAAGAAAAGTTATGGATTTTTCCTACAGAAGAAATCAAGATAATGCTAGCTCTATTACCTTCATTAGAGCATGAACCATCAAAGTGCATCTGCCACATACCATCATCTAAATCAATTTGTTCCAAGGGAATGTTATCCTCCTCAGCAAAGATGGAGGATACAGTTTACATTAGGCTATGGGACACTCTCTATGTAAGGTGATATCCTTCCCTCTCTAAGGACTATAATCTTTTTACATTCCGAGGAATGGATAAATGTGTTCCGTCGAGTGAGAGGTATCCACCTGTTAAGGCTTGCCAATCTCTTCCCAAGATGATTGAGTAATTGATTACTGGCATATAAATTACCTGAATACTAAGGGTTGTCCTTATTTCAGGGTGTGTGCACAAAATTAAGGTTACATATTTAATCTCACCTATGGTTGTTTGTTGTAGACTATTATAGGAGAGCATGCTTTTGGCATTTTCATTTGTACAAGACAAGCCTAGCTCTTCCATAATAATATTTGACATCGCACTTGGGCCCGAACCACCATCTTATCCATAATATTTACAGAAATATAAAAAGGGGGATTTTTTACAGGGTATCTAAAGTTATGTACATCTACATTATTTACAGACAAATCCTCTTCATTTACCTCTTCATATAGTTTGGCTACAAGAGAATATTTTCCTTCCATGAATTGTTTTAGATGCATTTGTTGTTCAGGGATGACAACCATGTCTAGAAGGGTTGCATCTACTTTGATGTTGGACAATTGATTCAAGATATTGTACTTGGAAGAGGGGAGAGGGGAAGTTGTTCCTTGACTGTTAGGAACCTTAGGAACCTGAACAGTAGAAGTGGGTGAGGATGAGCTCGGGCTAGAAGAATTGCGGAGAGGAACAAATTTTYCCTTGGGAGCATAAGATTTGTTCCTAGTATTGATGATCATGAMATTTTCTGGCTCAACAAAATCTAGGACATCGATAGTATTTTATGGTCTTTTACCAAAGATCTTATCTCTGACACTCTTTCTTACCTCACATGTGGCTTCCTTGTGGTGTTCCTCGCAGAAGTTACACCAAATTTGAGGCAATATATCTTTAGGTTGAAATTATTTTCAATTGGAGTTCTAAAGGGGGGTGAAGAAGAGGATGAAGCTCTAGGGGTGAGAGGGGAGACAATCCCCTTTCTCTCATACATTATCATATGATTGTTCATGCCTTGTACCAGATGCAAGAGGGCAGACATGTCTATCTGTTTAACCGATTCTCCTTGAGGAAGACCTGTTCTTTCAAGTTGTTCTTCATACTCTAAACAAGTATGCAGAGCGGAACTGAGATTATCAATGGCCTTTTCCTCAAGCCTATGATGGTAGGGGGAATGTAGTGCATTATAGTAATGCATGAAAGTGACTTGGTTATGAGCTCAAATGAGTTCATGGATCTGGTTGTATAACTTAGTGAAACAYAAGTTGAAGGAATTGATGGTTTCACCGTCYTTATAGGCGATGCTATTGTATTMYTGTAAATTCTTGGCTAGGATTTTAGATTTCCCATAAGTGGATTTGAACCAGTAGATTAACTCCTCCCAAGTAAACAAAATCCTAGAAGGAAGGTCAAAGAAATCAGCCGCAACCTTTCCCTCCAAGGAATTGATGAATAAGTGCATGTGAGTATCATTGTCATTGGCTCCTATGTTGTGACAGGCATTAGAAAATGCCACTAAGTGTTTGTTTGTGGTGACAGTGTTATTTACCGAAAAAATAGGGAGATGCTCTTTGAATTTAGGAAGTGGGAGAGTAGTAGGTGCTAGATTAAGAGGAGAGTACACATGCCACAGTGTGGTTGTGGTGTCTTATTCAAACTAAAAAATATCATACCTTTTAATGAACTTGGTGGGATTTGTGGTAGATTGGACAGGGATATGGTGGCTATATAAGCTGCCAATCACTGATGAAGATGAATACTGAGAATAGGAAGCACTTCCAGTGCCACTAGAGCTACCACTAGATGCCATCTTGTGGATGTTATATGAGGGAAAGAAAGACAAACTGGATGAATTAGACAAAGTTCTCCTTAGATTGCTTTGTTGGTTAGATAACACAACGTTCCTTCTTCCTATTTCAGCAATAATATTAATTGCAGGTGATAAGCCTCTTCTTCTTCTAGAAACACGAGATTTTAAGGACATGAAAGAAAGGACAAACTGAAGAAACAAGAAGGTTACTACTAATTTCTAGACTGTCTACGTCTAGCTTACAATCATTCTTGGGTAGTAATATCTCGCTCAATTGCTGCCCATGAATGATTAAGCTCAACATGAGTATTAGTAATGTCTAAGATGGTGTTAAATAGGTTCAAAGAAATGTTGGTATGATCTTGAAGATCAGGCTCAATATTGGGCTGCCTTGCAATAGGCACAGTCATTAATGAAATAAAAATAGTCAAAGAATCAATATCAGAAAAATAGATGTATTTGATGATAAACGAGTATAAAAATTAACCAAAGAGATACTGAAGATCTCCCCATTATGGTCGCCAAATAAATGTTGAGGAAAAGATATGAAATGATCTTACTCAAGCGTTTTTAGATTCTTCTTAGCTAAAGAAAAATAGACAAGAATATCACCCTATGTTTATAGCCATCAAAATTAATATCCTAACTCACAAGTATTTGATTACAAGTGCTTAGGCTAGTCTTTTTATAAATAAAAGCTTACTGGAAAATTCATTATTTATATGATTTTCTGAATATAATAGTTGTTGAAACAAATGTAGAGACAGAAGCAAAGACACCAAGATGATAATCAACACATATGAGACATAAAGCAATCCTTTATTTCATTCCAATTCACCAAAGAGTCATTCTCTTAACAAAATTTCGTGAAGGATTTTTGGACCAAAGTCAAACTTAGAAATCCTCGATGGAACATGCAAAAGGACCTCTGACAGAATATAAAAAAAATTGAACTATAAAAGCTATATGAGCTTGCCACAGATTGCTTCCCACTCGACTCTACACAATAGCCTTTGTCAGTCATGAAAACTAGTTCACAAACAGACAAGTCTACACAGACTATCAAAGATAGATCAACACCTCTGAAAAATAAGTGTCTGAATGATGTAATTCATCCCTGAATCTTGCAGTCTACAATACNGTTGTGATAAATTAAGGAATGAATGAAAACTGAACTATCTCAACATAAACTCAAAGAGAAAACCTTAGTATGTTTCTCCTTCTATCCTCCTCTTGTTCCTACTTTTTCTTTTTCCTTTAAGCAAATTAGAATTGGTTGAAGTAGTTGAACTACTTCATTATTAAAGTTAACTAAAAACTCAACCAAATGTTTAGTTAGGGGGGAAAAGTAATAAATCATAATAAGGGTTTTAAATAAATAATAACTAGTAGGTGGGACCCGTTGTGACTCCCTTTATCTCTTGACGATCATAACATAACTATTTAATTAAGAAAAACACCACTCCTTGTGACTCCCATCATCACATTCATATTTGACAATTTATCCCATTGATATCTGAAATTATTTTCAAAAAAATATATTACTCATATATCCAAAGAAAACATGTTGTCCAAAAAATTGTGAATTCAATTGTCATCAACAATAAATAAAATAAAACTCAAAAACCATATTTCCCACTCTGAGATGCAATCTTTCCTTGATTTTTGCTGTCACCCTTTGATTTCTTTGAATTTTCCTTTGGTTGCACTGAGCCTTTAGGCCTAATATCGTTGACCACATGAGAAAAATCATCCCTCAAATTCATCCAAGAAGACATGGCTTTATCATAGCTATTGGAGGGTGAGGAAGGTGCAGCGGTGAATTTTCCTTTGTCAGGGGCATGGTGGGCCTCGGTTTTCAATATTTTGCTAGCATGGGAGGACTGCACTAGTGAGTGGGAAGGGACTTATTGGAAAATCTGATTGCTAGGAGGGGGAGTAGGTAAGGATAAATTTGGCTAGCCACGATGTTGGGAGACTGCCAGGTGGACGATCTCTTTCCATTCGTCATTTTCGGGAACCTCGGGTTGCAATGAGACATGAGGGGGCATGGGAATACCAAGGGATTGTGGAGCTTGGAAGGAAGGCCTTTTTGGCCTAGGTTGGAACACTCCTTGCCCTATCCAATTGAAAAATCTAGCCTGAAATAACTAGCCTAACTCTTGCGAGTCATCATCAAAGTGTATGGAGAATCTTGGCCTTCTTTGGCCTCTGTTCGAATTACCTCTCTCTTGGTTTCCTCTACCATGGATACCTCGGTTGAAAAAGCTCATTCCTGCATGCATGATTGATTACCAAATAGTTCCTTTACAACCATACATGAAAACTCCTTAAAAATATGAAACAAACTTTGGCTCAACAACATATTAGACTCATGCAATCCAATCCATACAAATTGTTTAACTTTTGTCCATGAGCAGGGGGTGAACAAAAGGTCCTGGGATATGCGATGGGATTTTATTGAGAGAAACATGATAAAATGAGGGGGGAAAGAAACATGGTTACATATCAAAGACAACAAACAATAAATTGTAATGCAAACCAAAGAAAATATCACCGTGATCCAACCAAGAACTACGATTTCAAATTGCTTCAATACAGAATTCTTCTTAATTGCAATTAAATTTTAAGAACGGGGAGAGAAAAATGAATGTGGGAAGGCGATGGGGTTGTAATTAGCGAAAAGAAAAATAATGGTAGGAAAAGAGAGAGGATAGTGTTCATAAAATTAATTAAGTAATCCATAAAACCATTCTATATCAAACGAAAAAAGAAATAACACCAACCAAATATTCATTGTGATCAAATGAAAAACCACTATGTATAATTCAATCAATTATGTGCATTAAATTTCTCACTGTTTGTAATAATATATTTAACACGGTGTCACCAAAACAAGACAATATTCATCCCACAACAACCTATACAAGAGTTATGTTCCTTCTCATTGTCCATTTAATGTTTTAAAACAATTCCCAAATGAATACCCTGTAACTTATTTCCACTCTGTTCAGTGTCAACTCATCAAACATTGCCCACAAATTATTTCAATCATCAAATACAGACACAAAAATCATGCCCAATTTCATCCTTTAATTCATTTAATAATTAAATTGTAACGATATTACACTATCATAGAACCTGTGCCTATCTCTGCTATGATGCATGATATTCAT
>JASDQU010299118.1:0-10357 GCA_032191745.1 Picea mariana
CTTCCTCAATGAAACAACTTCTTGTTCAAGTTTCTCACAATCTTCTTCTTTCTTCATCATTTGGACATTTTCTATTCTTCTTTCTTCTTTGAGTAGAGTTTTCAAGGAAATGTTTTATTCTCTTAGTTTCTCAAAGTCTTCTAATGGTTTCTTCAATCTTACAACTGTCTTTTCACAACTACCCAATTCACTTCTTAGTTTTCTATGTGTATCTTTGAGCTTGCTATTTTCAATCTCAACATGCTTCAATTTTTTAAGATTCTCATATCCATGTTGAATAATTTATTCTTCATGATTTTCTTCTTATTCTTCATTGAACTTTTCTTCGTTAGTGTCATCTCTTTCAATCCTTGGATGAGGACATTCAAATTCAACATGTCCCACTCCTTCACAATTAAAGCAAAAGAACTAACCTTTATTTGCTTCTTTGAAATCTAAGATGTTGTAATCTTCTTCAACTTCTTTTTCTTCTTCTTCTTCCCTTGAATAAAGGTCTTGTAGCTTGTCCCAAATATCTTTTGATGATGCACATGATTTTAACATATATGTGCATCATCAAAATATATTTGGGATATTTGGGACAAGGCCTTTTAATAGCTTGTCTTATAAGAAATGCCTTGTCCCAAATAATTTTCTTGTCCTAACATAAATAAAAATAACTTAACATACTTACTTTTTAAATTCAACACACATTTCTTCCATTAGCAATTCTCCCGACATAACACATGATAATATAGTTATGATAAGTTTATCCTCCTTCACTTCTTGTATTGATCTCCAAGGTGTTATACTCGTATCATCATGAATAGTTTTTGATGTCAGGATCTATCTTACTTGTGCCACATATCAATCGTTTAGCCTTCTTACCTCTTTGATTTTTTATACTAATATTTTCCCATAGGGTGAAGATCTCATCTATCAAATCCCATACCTATCTAGTTCTAAATCCCAATTGAAAATAGTTATTCATATCTCTAAATATATCACTTCCTTCGCGATTTTTTCTTTTGTATTTTCATCGTCAAGTGGGAATCCTATTTCCATACAACATTGCTTCTGAAACTTAACATCAACATTTGATCTCTCCCCACGACATATTTTAGAAAATTCATTATGGATAAATCTCACCCTTTGAATGAAGGTCATAAAAATTTTGTACTCATTGTCTTTGTTATGATCCCATGACAATAAATTTGCTTCTAAATCTGTTAAACCAACATAAATTATGCATTTGATAGTCTCAAAAAGAGGATTATTGGGATATTATTGCATCAACTCTCTTCTAGCCTTTGCAGAATGATTTCCTCCGATAAAAAAATATTTTTAGTCAAAACATTTTGATCTATCAAATTCTTCACTTTTAGGAACTTCCATTGGGTCAACAAGAACTAGGTAGTCAACCACATTTGCATATGTATTGTACCTAATCAATTCTTTCAAATTGTGAATATGCAAGTGATATGGTTTTCTAATTTGATATTTTTCTTTCCCTTCTGTGGGTTTATAAATTTGTTTCACATTCAATTGAAATGAGTGGCCATCATCAACTAAGTTTGTCATCCTCAATCTATTTCGAATGGCATTTTCTGTTGTTTTTATAATACCATCCTCTAGATCAACACCTAGTGTTATTATTTCTCTGCTACCTTTAGGACTTTCACTATAATAATATGAGCTAACAATGGCTTCTTGAACATTATCAACATTTGTTTTCTTCCTCTTATGATTTAAATGTATTTCATATAAATCAATGATTTCTTCATAATCAATAGGAATAGACTCATCATCTACCATCACTCTTTTGCATTTATCTTGTTTGTTATTTTTGCAAGAAGAAGTGATAACCTCATTGGGACCAATCTCAACAAAATATTCATTTGGAGTTTCCTCATTTTCAAATGTAACCCTTTTAGGATTTCTAGAATGATGATTTTTCTTTCTTCTTTTATGTTCTTCTCTATCTACTCTTGCAGGTTCAACCTCCATTACTTTATGTTTGTTTTTCCTTCCTTCTTGTGTCTTTTCAATATGAAAAGCGTTGATGACATCCATGATATTATTATCTATAGAGTAAATCCCCACTAACATATGTGAAAGTTGTTCAACAAAATCTCGTAAAAATAAAATATAACATTTTCATGTTAAATAAAATTAAAACATTACCATGATACTAAAAATAATAAATGACACAAAAATAGAAATAAAAAAATTACATTTCCTTTCTCAATGTCATCAACGATGGATGCACATAATTCTGAAAAACATTCATTCTTGTTATAACTGCTCAATTTGAAACAATATCTAAATTGGATATAAGTTCTCCCTTGTTTGACAAGTGTTTTCACCTATTGAATTAGGTTGTACTACTAGAGAACTAGGTGGAATGTAGAAAACTTACTATCCCAACCATAATTAACAATTTCCATCTTTCCTTTTCACTTCCATTCTATCCATCATATTTCCTCTCTCACGATTAAATTATCATAAGCCATTCATCAAGGTCCTAAGCAAAGCAATGAAGACCAATGTGTAAGAGCCTTCAAAGTCAAAAGAGAGAAAGTGCTCAAGATAATTGCAACCATAAAAAAATAAAAATAAAAAAAAATGTTTGAGCTATGCCACCTCACTGAAAGGTCCTTACCTCTAGTCCTATGCTTAATAATTCATATCCAAAGAAAATACTAAGAAATTAAGAAAATAAGTAAAACAAAAAGAAAAACAAGGCAAAGAAAGAAGGGGTAGTAAAAAATAGTGCCAAGGTGGTAACTCTAAACCTAGCACACCCTCATGAAGGATATCATGGAAGAAATGAATACACCTAGATATTGAAAGCTATCAAATGAATACCTACACATCATACTTGACTATGAAGGTTGATTCATGAAGTTTCCCTTTCCCCTTCGACACATTATCTATCACATTACCTACTTCTAACTTAACAATCTAGGACATATTTCTTGGTCTTAGGAATGTCACATGTAATACATATTAATGTTGTCCCCGCCATGGTTGACCTTAGCATAAAGTGTAAATTTTAGATGAGTTATTGAGAAGTTAGAATAAAGAACTCATATGTTTACTACTTAATAACACATATATTGAGGCATGACTCACTACTTTTGGTGGGCATCTTACATTGGGATACATGTACTTGCATCAGGGGTGGTATATATTCTTTGGGATCCATGTAGTATGCCTCAATATTTGTGTACTTGTATCATGATGCATGATGTTTCATTGGGATATGTGATACTTCCTTAGGATATGTGTAACATCATACACACACACACACACACACACACACCTATATCTACATTGGGATCCGTGACCTTTTTCTTGGGATCCATGAAACAAAATTGGGATACATGTTCATTCATTCGAATACATGCCGCTAAATTGGGATATATGAAAAGGAAGCCACATCATGTATTTCCCTCTAAATAACCTCTTGAGGGTGCACTTTTCTTCTTGGAGGAATATACCCACAAGTGTGGATTTTTTGAGCTTGTTGTACCCTTTTTTTCACACATGTGAGGTATTTATGGTGGTTGGAGTTGGTTGAGAGGTTGTTACACTCATTAGGATCATATCCTAATGTTTTTATGAGGTTGTTGATTTGGTTATGAGTTTTTTTGACTACACATGCATTGGAGAACCTCTCTTCTTGTGCCACACGTGCCATCATTCTCTGGAGCATTATCTCTTTCCATGACTCTCCCTTCCAAACTTATGATTCATTGAGTTGGTTATTGGTATGTTATCACATTTCCGAAGGGAACATTTATTCCTTGAGATGTTTTGTCCATATCTTTGACCATTATGAATTGGTTAGCTCACTTTTGGTAAGGCACACTCCCACTTGGACCCTTTTTACTTTCTTATGGTGGTATTTAACCATAGTTTGGAGGGAGCCCATGTTATTGAGGAGTTGTTTCAAGCAATCCCATATTATTTTAATGTATGTTGACCATATCCTCTTTAATTTGCTGGAGATAATCTATTTTTGGGCTAGGAGGTTAGAGATCTATAATATTTTATTTATGAGGTTGTTAGGTTCTCTTCCTATATAAAGAAATCTCTCACTCATTTGTAACTTGTTGGAGAATAATAGGAAAAATTGTTGTATCGAATTTTCTCATGTTCAATTCATCTTGGTGTTGTCTTGGGGATGCATTTATCTAGGGTGACTTGGAGCATTTGTTTTATTGTAGGTTTCTTGGATGGAAGAGTTAGCATAAGGCCAAAGGAGGAGCATATTGCTACAATTGAAGGACCTTACAAGGTATTGTTAACTCATGCTTTGTAGTCTTTGGTTGTTTATTTCTAGATCTATCACATTAAACTCAAAAAATCCTTGATTTCTAGTTCTTGTCTTTAGGATAGAGATAGAGGATACCTTATGCAACTTAGAAAAGGATTCAATCTAGGACCCTTCTCACCATAGAATATTGGAATATCCAAATGTCTCCCATTGGGGAATCGAAAGACATACTTAAATGTCTATTGTAACCCCAAACTTCACACAAGTACATAGCCTCAAACAAGGTCAAGTGTGACCCCACAACCCAAGTGTAGTTAGGCATTAGTCTTATCCATCTTTTCCCAACTACAAAAATTTTTCAAATTCAATTTTTTCATTTTTAATTGTTTATTTTATGCAATATAAGGTTTGATTTAAATTTAATATCAGATTATATTGAAAAGTATTAAGTTTATAAGGATAATGATTTAAGATCTAGCTAGTTAGACTTGATTTCCAGGAAAAATAATTTCTTCATTGATTTATTTCAAGAAGATTTTCAAATGTTATCTCTTGTTACAACAATAATCATATCACTAGGAGATAAGCATATTAGATCTATTTCTTTATTCTTACACAACATACATGGATATAGTATCTATGCATTGAAAGTGATCAAATCAATGCAACAAATTGTGGAACAACTTGATGATTTTGGTCTCTTCAATAACCTTTTATTTGTTCAAATTTATCATTGTGCTAAGGAATTAAATTAGATATAATACACATAACTCAAATATGAGATAGATGTATGGTTTTACACACATAAAGAGCTAAATCGATGCTTCATTAGCCTTATAATTTGAATAATTTATGCTCTTTTTCTAAGTTCATTGTCGTTTGGTTTATTTTCTACAATTCAAGGGTTAAATTTAGTTCTAGAAATTACTTTACTACCATCTATTATCTCCCAAAATGAATTAGTCAATTTGTTCCTTTTTGTAGGTGATAGCATGGTCATAAATTAAGATCCTATATAAATTTTTAGAATTTAGAAGTGTCAAAGTATAGGATTTAAGATGTTATCCTAGAAATAAATCGATCATCAAAAGGTCTTTTCAAAAAATCAAGAAAAAGATTTTCAATAGCTAACATCTGTTTTGAAGTTGAAGTTAGCCGGTGAAAGCCTCAGATTTCAATGGCTAAAGTGTACTCTCAGCAGCAAGCAAGCTGGTGAAAGTGTTAACACGGGTTTTCCTCCAACGACTCCAGAAACCCAAAAAGGATATGTTGGACACATGTCATATGATCATCATGGAGAGTTAATGGATGCAAATGAGTGGTGACACCTTTTCATCACGTTCTAGCAGGGCATCATGATAGATTGCACTCATGAATTTCATGGGGCATACAGAGAAGGGTTTGAAGACATGACACACTATTGATCATCATTGCAACTAGAGGATATAGTACCAGTTATCTGATGACATCAAATCAAATCACCATTTCCTATTTCAAACTCGCGGTGTTAAAAAAATTCTATTATGGGGTTCCATATTTCATTGATAACACAGGGTCATTTTCACCAGATCCAGCCCTTTCCTTATTAAGAAGTTTACTGTTTCAAATGTGTACAAATTAGTTAGTGATTAAGTTGCAGATGGAAAGAAAGCAAGGGGGACGACTTCTGAAGAAAGAATTAGACAATTTATCTTTTTTGCAGTCTTATCCAGAGGTGCAGAAGAATTTCTCAAATGCAGGTTATATGACATATGTGGAAAGGTTGTAGGAAGGCCATCACCATGCGATAGCAAAGATTTTTTCAAAGTCATACGATGGAAGCAAATCTACAGTGGGCTCTCTGGAATTGATAGTTGATGAAGCTGCCATTGCTTCAGCAACTAGCTTACCCAAAACATGTCAAAATTGGTTTAAAACAATAGTAACCAAGAATTTGGATTTTAGATCATACCTCAAGACACAATTCCGAAGTATAACCTTGAAGAAAAGTATCCCTATTTATTACCTTGAAGACGAATGGAAATATCTGTTCAAAGGAATTTAGTTATACTTAACCTCATAGGGCAGGTATGACAAGTTAATGTTATATCATTTTAGACTCCTAGATTACTTCATAGGGAAGGTCCTTCTAAATTTTCCTTTCTTTCTTCATAGAAGCCTAACCAAGGTGTCTAATAAGATCAGATCTAAACCATTCAACATAAAAAATGCCCTTTGTCATTATGGACTAATTAAAATGATTATCTTGGAAGAGTTGAGACAGAGAGAAAGAACTTGGAAACACTTTCTCTTCTGGGAAGGTTTTGAGACCCAAACTCAACCTATAAATGAAAAGAAGAAAGTAGGCAAGAAGAAGTCAACTCCTCAGAGTAGCTCAAGGAGAAGGAGATCTCTCCCGAAGCCACCAGAAGACAAAAATTCTAGCATAAATCCCCAAAAAGCTAAGAAGAAACTAGATTTCGAAACAAACTTAGAGAAATCCACAGTAAAAAGGACAAATGATCTAAATATGCCATACATAGATTCAGACACAGAACCAGAAAAGGAAGATGAAATTCCAGCCATCAAAAGTCCATAGCACTCCATGGAACCTGCATAGGATTTTGAAGTTTTTACTTCTAAAGATGAAGGTGAAACCTGAAGAAAAAAGAAATCAAAGAAATCACAGAAAATTAAGGAGCTGAAGGAGATAATAGCACAATAGAAGATTCTAGAAAGGGTGATAAAGGCAAGATATAAAGCTTTGTCGGAGAATTTTGCAAAGACCAATGCAACTTTTGAGAAGCTGGCACGTGAAAGTATAAAGGATAAGAAGAAGAAGAAAAATATTACAAATGATTATAATAGCTTATGATGGTTAACTAAGCGCCTGAAGAGGAAAACCAAAAAGTTGAAGGAAAAAATTACCACACATCCAGATTTATAGTTGCTGGCACATGTTGCTGTAAATTTGCAGGGAGATCAATCAAATAAACAATGATTTTTGATGTAACAACAATTTTGAATACGAAAGGTTTTCCTTTTTTATTAAAACAAAGCTTTCACCAGCACAAAAGGCACAATTATAACCAATTAGCTATTGAAAAGTAGATATTTCATCAGCTAATTAGCAAATCCTAAGGCGAAATAGCTGGTGAAACCACAGAATAAGAATTTTGAATATTTGAGCTCGAATAGAGCGATTTTTGGGTGATTTAAAGGATCAGAGAGCATAAAAAAGATTAATCACCAAATCATAAAATATTCAGTTTCAAAGATTTGTGGAGATTTTGGAGGTGAATGCTTAGTTGGTCAACTAAAGCTTTGTTCATAGCTGTTGAAAGTTTTCCAACTACTCAAGACATGTGTCCTTTCCTCCATGACACATCAGAGACATAACAATGATGAAGACTAGATGTCGAAGACAAACTTTGAAGACAGTTCGATTCATATGAACTAGTTCTTAGTTATCCTATTGTATTTAGTTTTGTTTTCTGTTTTCTATATTTAGAAATCCAGATCCATTTTTCAAGGATCTGAGATCTATTGTAAAGGTTATAAATACTTGTCATTTTGATAAAGTAAAGGTTCGATTTTGGATAGCAGGAAATACTATATTGTAAATAGACCTTTCATATGATAATACAAATCACAGTTTGCTCTCTCTATTGATGTCAGATTCTCATATTTCCTTATATACTCTTATTCAAGTTGTTTTAGCTGCAGAATGATTGTCATGTCATTGGTTAGCTCATAACTTGATTAATAGTTTCTTATCATTGTTTATTAAACCCTACATTTGTATTTGGTTTATAAGCATTGTTTTCTCACCCACTTAAAAGCTATCATCTGATTATTGATCCTTGAGAGCACTGGTTCATTTGATTCTCATTTTGACTATATGAATACCATAACTGTAATTGAGTTATCCCATTGATCCGCACATACAAAACACAAAAAACAAGCTTACCTTAAGTTACCAAGCATCTTTGACCCACAACCTCAAAGAGTTTTTGGAGTGATAACACCATCCTAAATAGATCTGGTCGTTTTATGAGTAAGTTGTGGCTCATTTTTCAGGTTTCTAGCTTGCTCACATACTCATGTTTCAAATTCACATACCACAATTTAATTTTGTGGTGATAATATTCATGTTATAAGCTGACATCAAATCCACAAAAAATATCCTAAGAAAAACCACTACATTTCTTTGATCACATATGGACAATGTTAATGTTGTAATCATGATTCTTAGTTGATATTGTTTCGATTATTTTCACAGAAAATCATAATCCTAAAGAGTATAATCCACTAACAACATCACATAATTCTTAAGGATTAATTATTGTACAATTTTTGGAGACATTCGATTTCTTTGAAGCACCCAATCTAGCATCTTTCATTTCAACAATCTAAGTAAGGAATTAACCCATTGAATAATCATATCTAAAACTTTGTTCACACTTTCAACTATTTTATGTGATTGATCTTTCATGGTTTGCACTAATGATAACATTGTTAGTTATTTATCTAAGGAACATAATTTGTACTTAAAACATCTCACGTGTTCATGAATCTTTCATTTTAATGTTGTATTCGAGAACTATTTAACGTTTTTGGATATATCACAAGTTTAACTATGAAATTTGGAATCAATTTTAAAGTCATATGGATGACTCTTTTCTAAAATACTACATTGTTAACAACACTTTCTTATAAATGGTTTACACACTCTTTGAGTTCCAATTATAGAATTAGGCATTGGAGCACTATCTTATGATTGGAATTCACCCTAAAGTTGTAATGATTCACTTTACATTTCTAGCATTATTTCATGGATGATTTATAATTGTTTTCATATCTCAAATCCACATTTCCTTTCATATTTAGTTGTTGGTATTAATTTGTGGAATTGTGACATATTGTGACATTGTGATTGCATGCATACTTTGGGTTGATCTAATAAATCAATTTTTCACTCACTATATCACACCTCCTTCACATATTTAAAAGTTTGCACTCACTATAACACACCTCCTTCACATATTTAAAAGGAAATTTGATTGATTAGTTTAATCAAATAATTTACCAACTGAAGCTAATACCACTCCCACACTACAATGTGTTGGCTAGGTTGGCTTTAAGGACAACCCCCTAGGCTAGGAACCCCAATATCCTTAGTCTAAAGTGAGAGGAAAGGACACTCAGTACTACATGTGGGATCAAAATTTGACAAAAACTTCTGATGATAAGGATAAATTCAATCATATCATCACAAATTATGACACAATATTAAATAAAAAAAACAGTATATCTTAAACCATATGACATAATGTTCCCAAATATTGTTTCTTTTTCATATATTATACCAAACCAAAAGGTATATGATGTTTATGAGCTTTACATGTTTTTTCTGCATTTTGCTTTTCTTTTCTGCCTACATCACTCGATGAAAATGAACTTTCTAGAAGAGTCAAGCCCTACGGAATTTTGTTGTTTTCCATGGATATAATCTCCTTGGGCTTATATGGTTCATTTTTTATGAAAGAACATATGCTTTAATCACTAAGGAAGACCTTCTATGACTCTACATTGTCAGGGATATGGGGACGATATAAATATTGAAAAGTACAATCAAGTCTTTGTGGCAGAAGTTGCCGAGTAGGAGAGGCTGCAAAAACAACTAACCTGTCAGCCATTGAATTCAATTCCCTTTTAACATGAGTGATGTTAAATTATAGTAAGTTTGAGACAGGTTCCCAAACAGTTTGGGTGTACCATTCCATTAACTTGTTGGTAGGAAAATCTATTTTGCATACAAGGTTCAAAACAAGCTCAATGTCCCCAAAAACTGTAAGGTGTCCACAACCCAGATTATAGGAATTTTCAATGGCTAGCAATAATGCTTCAAATTCGGTGATGTTGTTTGTGCAAGCAAACTCTAACTTATAGGAAAATTTGTTAATTTTACCTATAGGTGAGTACAAGATAATTCCAGCTCCATTACCTTCGTTGGTGCATGAGCCATCAAAGTGCATATGCCACATTCCATCCTCTAGGTCAATTTGTTCCAAGGTAGTGTTATCCTCATATGAAAATATGGAGTACACTCATAAG
>JASDQU010299119.1:0-13977 GCA_032191745.1 Picea mariana
ATATTCTAATGTGTAGCATTGCATTGATACAACATCTAGAGCATATGCAAATGCACAAGATGCATACTGTAGTAAATAAAAACATAATTGTATTTAGTTTTTAGTAAAAACCAAAAAATACTTTTAAGACATGTCAATAAATCCTAATAGAAATTAAAGCCGACAAGATTGAAAATATTAAACACGATTGATATTATTTTTTGTAAAAGTCATATGAGAGGAGATTAAATAGTGACGCACACACACACATCTCAGATGCGATGACTTGAATAAGCTCCTCTTGGTTTTGAGAATAATTTATTAGAGCCGTCTGATCTTGGAACAAACCTCCCTCAATCTGAAGGAGCAACAACAAAGTCAACATTGACTATGTTGTTGTTTCGTTGGATCGAGAGAGGTTTGCTCCAAGAATAAACGACTCCAATAAAATTTTATCTACTGAACAAGGCCAACCACGTGAAGGTGGAAGATCCTATGTCCCCCCCTGTCACATCACTCTCAATTCCCCAATACCCAATCTATATTCTACTAAAAAATATGCATTAAAAATATTCAAATTGATAAAAAGTGATTGTAAAGCTAGAAATCAAGTTTATCATTCAAAGGCATATGTCATAAAAAAGAATTTTCATAAATGATATTTATCATTCAAAATATGTTACAAATATACTAGCTATATAATGTACATCTATCTATCTTATAAAATTATTATACATCATCAATTTCTTTTAGTCTTCTTTTGTCTTTTCTCGTTCTTAAGTAATTCATCCATGTCCATGTCTTCGTTTACTGGGTGCTCTTTAACAACTAATGTTTCTTCAGTCCTTTCATGCCTGGTCTCATACCCACGCCATGGAGGTTACTGTGAGGGGTCATCACCTACAAAAAAAAAAAATATTAAATTTATATGGCCAATTTTTAAATATCATTGAAGTAGTTCATTAATATTAAAAAAAACCTCTGCAATGCAATTATTTACCTGTTGGTCCACTAGTTGGTACAAAAAAACCTTTGCAATGCAATTATTTACCTGTTGGTCCACTAGTTGGTACCATTAGAGTGGCTTCCCTGTTCTCCTGATCATCTTTAGGTCAAGGAGGCTCAATTATGACATTCTCTTCCATTGAAACAACAAAATTTATAAGGAAAAAACTGTAAATGTATAAGTAATAAAAACTAGAAGTACCAAATTTATAAGTACGAAATTATTAAATATATGATTAATATACAACCATTTTACCTTCATGGGCCTCAGTCACAAGAACATCTTCGGGCTGCACCCCACTGGGATGGGGCTGTTGGGGAGCACCGTGATCTTTTGGTCGCACTGCACTATCAACACTTTGTTGTCCAGTACTAATGGTTTCATTGATAGTGCTTCTCCCCTGATTAAAACAAAGTAAGACATTAAAGTTATGGACGATATCAAACATTTACATATTTTATAAGTAATGAAAGGTTAATGTGGGCTGATTTTTATTTACCTTATCCCGCAAACTAGACCTTAGGGTCTACCCCATGCTTTTCCTACGATAAACCAAGACTTTATAGCTGTACTTGTAACAAAGTTGGAGGTCCTCCTTCATGGTTTCAGTTCCGAAGTCATCACCCTGCATTGCATAAGAGCATGTTTTTTTAATGTTTTTGGTTGCAATAAACTGAAAGTTGTAAGGATATACAAATAATATTCTTAAGATGTTTGGGTACTTACGATTCGTGACTGTAACCTCGAGTAGCCGCCCTGGCCTAGCTTGTGTTGGCCATGTTTGGAAATCCTTTATTTGATTTCCTTCGAAGTGTCAGGCAACCTATCATCAAAATTTTTAAGTATGTTATATACCACACTTTTATTTATATCTAAAGAAAATTAAAGGTATTGAAATCAAAATATTGTAATTTGCCTTGGGGTACCAGTTCTTTTTTCTCCTGATTTTTTCAATATATTTTCTTTTGCATCATCAATGATCACCTTCCACTCCCTCTCTGGAATCGAGGGAGGATGCTCATACCTAGGGTTTCTTGCCAAGATTCATCTATAAACATCTCACGTATATTTTAAATATTTGTCTGCTGCAGAGGTGACCACTTTTTTATTGAACGTGTCTACTCCAAAGACGCTTTCGAGATAATCCATAAGTTCTTTTTTGAGGTTGGAATTCTAGAAATTCCACCTCATGCATAAGGTTGCCCCAAAAATCAACAAGGCCTTTCTCTCCAGGTGCCTATAAAAATGGTCGTTTCCTACACACAAAAAGATATGATCATTAATTTAAAAATAATAACCTAGATGATTTGTGTATGAGATGGACAACATGAAACATTTAAAATATGAAAAACTACCTGGGAGTCTTGTTTGTTTTAATGGAAGTCCGTTATTGTCGACCAAAAATATGCATGAAAGGTTCCATGTGTTGGTCACACGTCTAGCTCTAGGAAATGCAACCATGTGAACCACATCATCAGCCTAATCTCTATCACCACCTCTAGAGCCTGATTGCTGTGTGGATGCTTGGCGGTATGTTTCATGGCTCCTATATAAATTAGGTGTGGAAGATGGAGAAGTAAACAGTACTCTAGTAACTATATGACAACCTGCGTCAGGACTCTGTGGCATCTCTGTAGCGCCACTACTACCAAAACCGGGATGAACAGGCTCCACAAATATCTTTATAAAAACTAAAATGTTTTTTCGTGACATAATGTAAAAGTTAAAAAACAGACTTTCATAATTGAACATATGAGTACATTAAAAACAACACTTTAAATTATGGTCATTACTTTACATGTATTAAGTTGCGACATAAGGAGATTGATCTTTTCTAGGATGTCAAGAGTTTGATCTGGACGGTCTAACAAGCTATCAATTTCCTTATTCTCTTTAATGATCTTTATTTTTATTAATACCATCGGATCAGGGTATGAATACAACCCCTCCTCATCGGAGGAGTCATGATCAACATGGCCTTCTGACTACATATAATTTCAACAAAATCAATGCTATTTTAGTTATATAAACAAATGAAATAACTGATCTCCACGCAAATAAAATTATATAAACAAATATTAAAACCCACGTAAAATGAAATTTGAATTTGATAATCATTTACATGTTTTGTGGCTGGCCCTTTTCCATGATCATCAGCCACATTAAAATATAATTAGAACCCCCAAATATTTAAAAAATTGTTAATGATAACAAAAAAAATGATTGCCACCCAAATAAAATCATCCTTAACGATCAACCTCCCACATTATTAGAAAATTGGGACCGTGAAATATTTAAAACATCGTTAAAGATAAAAAAAAAATATAAATCAATAAGTAGAGGTTGCTTAAAGAGGTGTTGCATAAGTACCCACACACTATTAGTCGATGTTTGTATTTGATTCAAATGGTAATCCACTAATATCTCTTTCCCAGGAGATATATTTTTTATTGCACACATGACTACTTTATTCTCTTCTCATCCCTCATATATGCAATTCGGTTGCTTGTTTGTTGTCCCGGGTCATGTGCTGTTTATAAACCCTACGATATTGCCAAAAGCTTTAGGTCTTCCTTCAATATAGATAGTCTCTCCCTTATTTTTATCTTTGTTTATTAGCTATATATAATTTGAGGCGAGTGCATATATCTGCATACTTCACATGTACCTGACCAACCGCATCCAATCATTATAATTCTAACACGATCTGACAAAGTCCATCAATTCAGTCATTGTATTGTATTTTACATTTATTCCATCCATCGAAAGTATCCCCAGGCCATGCAGGGAGGATGGTGCAATGTGATATGTCCTATTGTTGACAATCAAGTCAATGTCTAGCAAAGGAAATTCCTTAGGTACCCATTGTTTCACTAGATGATTATACCTGAGTGGCACCTCTATGTCTCCTATGCTCTCACCATCATAAGAGCATGATCCTCATTCAACAAGAAAAAATTCCATGCATCTATGAAATTTTCTTTTGACTTTTTCACCTCTGGTCTTGTTTGTGTATCATATCTACTAGATTCAGTCACATTTCCCTCTATTTTTCCTCAGCTTCTATCACTTGAGGAAGAAATATCTGATTGGTTGTACCTTCAGTCGCATGTGAACGTGTTGTTAGTGAGTAGTCCATCCTCATCCTAGTTCTAATTTTTGAACTTTTTTTTTTCTATATTCAAAGTTTTAAATAATTTTTTTATATCTTTAGTTTTGGATGCACAATTAGAGGGTGCAATTACCTAAATTAGTAGGGACACTCATGCATGTGGATTGCCAACTTAGTAAATGTTATGAATCTCTAGGTGGGTTTCACCTAGAGAACGGTGAGAGGAAGAAAAAAATTCCACTTGGAGCTTGAAGACACATAGCGGGGATTTTGTGGATGCCCTCAATGAGGAATATTACCATGTGGGGATCTACATGTACCAATACACCAAATGGTTGCAGCTCCACCGGGGTCAAGATCAAACTATAGGACTATACCAACACCTTCCATACCTTTACTACAAAATTAGGAAACTAACCAACATAGAGTTCTAAAATACCGCAATGGTATACACAAGTATATACATAATAAGATGGAGTTTTTGGAGATCTCATGCAAGGGAGAAACCTATAGATACATGGTTAAATTAAGGAGAAGTTCTAGCTAAAGGGAAAATCATAGTTTGGCCTTAAAATAAATCACAACCACCTATAACGTGCAATCAACAACTTGATCACTCATAGTCATTTTGCATAGTTTACTTGTCCACTTTCAGTGCAAAAAGGACTTGAACATTATAAAAGAATACATGGTCCATGAATTGGAACAACCAAGAGAAAAAAGTGCCAAAGGGGAAGATGAAACCCTCGGGCTATGAGAGATAAAACCCCTTCAAAGTCATCAATCACATAGAATTCCCAAATAACCACTTTCAATCTCAAGATGAAGATTCCCACAATATGTTTTTGGATATGAAATGTAAGCACACACTTAACATGGAAAAGATCAAATTAACCTTGAAAACACAACATATTTATAAGAATACAACATATTTACAAGAAAAAAACGATGAAGTGAACAATGAATATGATCATTCATTTTCCTCTAATAGGACTTTTGGAGAACATGAACACTAAACATCCCCTTAACAATGAAAACACGTCATCATTATCCAACTATTTACTACAAGAAGACAAATAAAAAGTATTCCCCTTGCTGTAAAAGATTAAAAAACAAAAAGTTGTCGATTATTGTAAAAGTGTTGCAAAAAATGTTTTTCTTAGTGTACAAGCTTTGAAAAAGAAACATTTTTCAATCAATGTAAAAGAATTTGCAAAACAAATTCCTGTTCATGGAATTGAACATGGCCTCTCCGATGAGAGTCAAGTATAAATTAACTACAACGAAGCAACTTACCAATTAAACATAACCGAAAGTAATTTTAAAGACATTTAAATTCAATTTTAAAAAAATGATGGATGTTGCAATTTGTTTGCATCTACAATTAAATGAATGGCCCGTATTTCTTCAAGGAAGAACAACATAGATATTGGGATTATGTGTATTATTGAAATCCAAGAAGTGTCTATCTACATGGTTTGAAATATGACATGGCCAAGATCAAGATCACACCAACAAACCAAAAGTGTGTTCGGATCTTGTAGAGAACAAAAGACACCACAGAAAGTTCGTAAGGTGTTATTATGACATCACTCCATTTATGGATGAAATTCACTAAAAGGATGTTGTGTTTTTATTTTCAAAAAATCCCCAAGAATATTTTGATTTGTTGAAAAAGAAACTAGTCAAAGCGCTTACTCCAAGAATTCACGATTGGAACATGTAGTATAGTGTGCAAATTGATGCCACAAATATTGTTGTTTATGCCATCTTACCTCAACTCGGGGAGGGAAATATTGACCATCCACATTATTATGTAAATAAAAAGTTGAATAAGGTAGAAATGAACTATTTGATGATAGAGAGACAATGCCTTGGAATGGAATTATCTCTATATCAGTTCTAACATTAAAATTTTCATGAAACAATTTTATTATCTATACTGATTAATTTACACTAATGTATATTGTGAACAAGCTAGTGCATCATGATCACATTTACATATGACTCTTACTCTTCCAAGAATTCAACTTTCAAAATGTAGAAAAGACATGTAAGTCTCACATCAAGCTTGATCGCTTATTGAGAGTCGACTCAAGAGAAGAACCAATGGTATAGATGAGGACATTCCAGATTCACATCTATTCAAAGTCAAATATTTCATAGAATATCTAGTGGAATAGCTTCTTCATGGTAGCTAAGTATCCATGGACATGAAATAACATAAGAAATATGTGTTATTATGAAATTTGTTTACTACACTTTGATCGATAGACACTTGTACAAATTGTGATGAAATGATATCTCGAGGAGATGCATCCTTGAACATGAAAGGTGGGACATTATTGAAGAAGCACATGATTAGGTGTCAGGTGGAAATTAACAAATTGATACAACAATAAGGAACATCATTTATATAATACTATGGTGGCTTAATTTGTACAAAGACTATAGAACTCTTTTTTGCAGGAAAAATTTGTAGAGAAACCTAAGGGATGCTTCCTCACATCTGTGGATGGAATCCTTAGTAACCTCATCGACATAGATCATTGCACCTAGTAAATTGGAAATCGCTAGACCTGGAACTTGCATTGTCAAAGACATCATAGCTAATTGCTTGGTCTAATTAAAGATATTTTAAGAATTTATGTTGAAGACAATTTTAAATGGGGAAAAATTAAATAGATACAATGCTTGAAGACCCCAATCTTTCTTTTAAAGAGAGAAAGAAAAAATCTATAGGTTAGTTAGGATAAGGGTGGTTACCACTTTGTAGTGAAAAAGTTGTTGGTCAAATATCAAAACTCTTAGAGAAAGAAGAATGGCAGTTGACTAGTTAGATGAAGAGAAAGAAAAAGAAACAATTTAGAGAATGGAGTTTCACAAATAAAGCAAACCTTCTATCATACAACTGAGATTTTAGGTAAGAAGAGATTAGAGGGAAATCATTAAGGAGGAAGAAATAATTCATATATTAGTCCAATGAGATTTGGAGTAGAGTTGGGCTATGGAGAAATCAATGGGATGTTGTAGACACTTATGAACCAAGATCGATATAGTGAGCGCAAAATCTTGATTGAGAGAAAAAATTGAAGAAGAAGATGGAAATTTGATAGAGGAGGCAACCCAACAAAAGTTGACATGACCAATTGACCACATATAATTTAACGATGAGATAAGAGGTTAATTAAGATGCAAGAGAGTTAATGGGAGATGGAAAGTCCAAAAGAGGTTGAATGGAGAATCGATCAACCTTAAGAGAATTGTTGAAACTTTTTGCAACTAAATTAATGGAATTAATATCAATGAAAGTAGGACCAACAAAGGTAGGATCAACGAGAAAAATGTCAACATAAGACGAGTTGAAAAAATTAGCTTGACCAGTGGAAGGGCAATGGAAAGTGAGTTAGTGTCACCTAAACCAATGAAAGTTAGTTTGGCCAGTGGAAGATTAATGGGATGTAAGTCGATGAAATATAAGAAGATATGCGGAAAGGATAAAGAATTAAAGGAAGTATAAATATTAAAGAAAGTAGTCATTCAAGCAATAAATGAGGCAAAAATCAACAAAACACATCCAGTTAAGAAGAAATCCACAAAAGTTTCCAAAAAATCACTATGTCCCCAAGAAGCCCCAAATGACCGAGATAGAGAGAAGTCTATTAATATAGTAAGAACCAATAAAAGTGGTAGTGATAACCAAGATATGGGAATTTTAATGATGCGAGAAAGAGGCAAATCAATAACACTATTTGTCATAGAAATTTAAGCCCAAAACTAGAATGGAGGTCATTAAAAACTTATAGATAGATGAACTAGGATGGGTTGCATAAAGGAAGAGATATAAAACCTGGGGTAATATCAAGCCGTGGAAAAGTGAAAAGGAGAAATGGATATGAAAATTAATAAACATTTCAAAAGTCAATGTTCACAGGATTTTAAACATGACTCAACAAGCTATCAAGTTCTTGTCAGTACTAGGAACTTGATAGAGAAAACATTGAAGAAGAAGATGAAAATTTGATAGAGAAGGAAACCCAACAAAAGTTGACATGACCAATTGAAAAATAATTGACCACATATAATTTAATAAGGAGTTAAGAGGTTACATAAGATGCAAGAGAGTTAATGGGAGATGGAAAGTCCAAAAGAGGTTGAATGGAGAATCGATCAACCTTAAGAGAATTGTTGAAGTTTTTTGCACCCAAATTAATGGAATTAATATCAATGAAAGTAGGACCAACAGAGGTGGGATCAACGAGAAAAATGTCAACATAAGAAGAGTTGACAAAAATTGGGTTGACCAGTGGAAGGGAAATGGAAAGTGAGTTAGTGTCACCTAAACCAATGAAAGTTAGTTTGACCAGTGGAAGATTAATGGGATGTAAGTCGATGAAAACTAAGAAGATATGAGGCAAGGATAAGGCATTAAAGGAAGTATAAATATTAAATAAAGTATTCATTCAAGCAATAAATGAGGAAAAAATCAATAAAACATGTCCAGTTAAGAAGAAATCCACAAAAGTTTCCAAAAAATCACTATGTCGCCAAGAAGCCCCAAATGAACGAGATAGAGAGAAGTCCATTAATATAGTAAGAACCAATAAAAGTGGTAGTGATAAAAAAGAGATGGGAATTTTAATGATGAGAGAAAGAGGCAAAACAATAGCACTGTTTTTCATAGAAAATTGAGCTCAACACTAGAATGGAGGTCATTAAAAACTTATAGATAGATGAACTAGGATTGGTTTCATAAAGGAAGAGATATAAAACCTATGGTAAAATCAAGCTATGGAAAAGTGAAAAGGAGAAATGGATATGCAAATTAATAAACATTTCAAAATTCAACATTTGCAGGATTTAAAACATGGCCCAACAAGCTATCAAGTTCTTGTCAGTACTAAGAACTTGATAGAGAAAAAATTGAAGGAGAAGATGGAAATTTTATAGAGGAGGCAACCCAACAAAAGTTGACATGACCAATTGACAAATAATTGACCACATATAATTTAATGAGGAGATAAGAGGTTAAATAAGATGCAAGAGAGTTATTGGGAGATGGAAAGTCCAAAAGAGGTTGAATGGAGAACTGATCAACCTTAAGAGAATTGTTGAATCTTTTTGCACCCAAATTAATGGAATTAAGATCAATGAAAGTAGGACCAAAAAAGGTGGGATCAACAAGAAAAATGTCAACATAAGAAGAGTTGACAAAAATTGGTTTGACCAGTGGAAGGGAAATGTAAAGTGAGTTAGTGTCACCTAAACCAATGAAAGTTAGTTTGACCAGTGGAAGATTAATGGGATGTAAGTCGATGAAAGCTAAGAAGATATGCGGCAAGGATAAAGAATTAAAGGAAGTATAAATATTAAATATTCATTCAAGCAATAAATGAGGCAAAAATCAATAAAACACATCTAGTTAAGAAGAAATCCACAAAAGTTTCCAAAAAAACATTATGTCCCCAAGAATCCCCAAATGACCGAGATAGAGACAAGTCCATTAATATAGTAAGAAACAATAAAAGTGGTAGTGATAATGAATAGATGGGAATTGTAATGATGAGAGAAAGAGGCAAAACAATAACACCGTTTATCATAGAAAATTGAGCCCAAAACTAGAATGGAGGTCATTAAAAACTTATAGTTAGATGAACTAGGATGGGTTGCATAAAGGAAAAGATATAAAACCCGGGGTAAAATCAAGCCGTGGAAAAGTGAAAAGGATAAATGGATAGGCAAAGTAATAAAAATTTCAAAAGTCAATGTTCAAAGGATTTTAAATATGGCCCAATTGATGTAATTTCAGTGTTTGAAAGAGGAGTCAACAAAGTTTATTCCCTTTTATTTTAATGGTATCCATATTTTGTTTTGATCAAATGAGGAATTACCCCAGAACTAATGCCATTAGACACAGAATCAATCCTAAGGCCAACTAAGGAGAGAAAAAAACACACACTAATTAATTTAGGAGTTAAGCATGCAAACAAACCTTCTCACAAAGAAGAGCTAGTTGGTGATGGAATCCAACATCGCAGGATCGATGCATGAAGGGGATGAGTTTTAGTGGGTGGGAAAGTTACGTTGACAACCTGCTTAACGAACTAAATCCCTGGTGCAAGTTACCTCACCGAGCATTGGGAAACCCTCCAAGGAGTTCGAGTGAGTCTAGCCAACGTCAATCCCAGGTACAACAACCCCTTCCCTATGCTATCACCTTGGGTAAGAAGTCTAAAATATTATGGCCTCTATGGTACCACCTACTATACCAAAGCAGAGGGGGGATAGTCGACAGTCGACACCAATACCAAAAAAGTAGGGTTGATTACTCTATTGGCCCCAATGCGTTCTTGTGCTTGAACCTTGTGTTAGAAGGGCTTCCCAAAGTTAGTGATATAGCAACTAGATTTCACTCCCTAAATCAAATATTTATGTTTGTTTAATAGTTTTGGAAAGTTATTCTCACAATCCTATTACAAAGCTCTACACCTACGCTAATATGGGTTTGAATATCCCTAGAAAATTTGCTAGATAAATTTTAATTAGCACTTGATTTTAGGTTGTTGTTACTCAAAGGAGTGGTCATGAAAATGATGGTGTTTCAACTCGACTCTTTAAACCATGCAAGAGGAAAATGAAATGCAAGAATTTCAACTTCGATGAAAACTAGCTATGGGAAGGAGCAAGAGGTTTTAAGCAAAGAAATAATTTCTTGATAGATTACTATGTGTGCACTACTAATGACAAAAAGTATGAGCTAATTATCCAGATAAATGGAAGAAAAATGACCCAAATTTTAAAAATTCCTTGCAAATGTCATAGTTCACTTAGTACACCTATACAACATTGACTCAAATGTCATCATTTCTAACATAGTAAACTTTTATGATTATAGAGACCACCATACACATCTTAAATACTCATAAGGATCATGGGGGCTTCACCTTGTTGACCAATATCTTATCACATTCATTCACAAAGGGTTTTTTTAATTATGAACCCACATGTTGTGAATAAATTTGTTCGCATCAAACATTGAAAAGAGCATGAAGCTTTTCTCAATTTCCAGTACCTCTTCCATGCCCAATCTTGAAACATAAACTAAATTTTTCATTCAAGGATATAATAGCCTCAATGCCAAAGGGTACATGATTAACACATGATTACCTTGACTCACTCCATCCAAAAAATGACAAATTTTTGAATTACCTTGACTCACTCCATCCAAAAAGGACAAATGGGACAAACTCTTATTCAAAGGCCACAATTACATGGTCGGATTAATGGTGAATGGAAAATACTCAAGACCTAATAACACTTATAAAATTGTAGGATAAGGTGACACAATATTGATTCGTTGGATAAGGGTGACATTGATTGTTACACATCAAAATTACTCATTACGATGATAGCCAAGTGTTGTCATTACCAAATGTCACAAGTGTTGCATTTCGCCCATAAGTGTCACAAATATCATACTATCATCTTTCCTATGTTGTTTCTCAGACAACATTATCAAGAACACTTACAAGACACCTCAAAAGACTGGGTTTGAAGATGAGAAATCATTTGACAAAGAATACAATTCTTTTGCCATGGAAAAACCCACTCAAAAATCATTTTTGGAAGGAAAAGCTCCCCTGTACACTGTCAGGGAGTGCCAATGCTCTGTGACCTCTTTTGGGGGAGCATTGCAATGCTATGTACCCCATTCTGAGGGAGTGCTGGCCTTTTTTGAGTGAATTTTGGACTGTTGAGAGAAATTAGGGAAAAATCCCTTAATCTCTGAAGTTGGTTGGATTCGAATATGAGGTCAAGGCTTGATCTTAGGGAAGATCCAAAACTGAAGGAGAAGAATCCTAAACCTATCCAAAGAATCTCTTAAGTGGTTAGGCCTCTCTAAGCCTATATAAGGAGGCCTCCTCATGGTGAATGGAGAGACATTGTAAGGCATCAAACTTATGATCTCATAAGGGAGATATCATTGAAGCATCATCATTCTTTGTGTGGATTATTTGAGCAAGTGTCTGAACAAAGAGAGCTTAGTGAAGTTGTTAAACCTACATCTATGGTTGACCTTCTGAAGAACTTGGAGATCAAGATCAGCCTGAATCGAGCAAGGACAAACGTCGATAAAGGTATTTACCTTTATTTCTTCTTCTTCCTTTAATAGTTTAGCTTCATTAAAAGGAATGCTAGTGTCCACATTAGCACCTTTCTGTCTTGATTATAGGGGTCTAGTATCCAAGAGGAAATCCACTTGTTCGCAGGGGGGTTTTCCTGTAACATAAATTGGTGACCATACTGGGGAGGAAATTTGATTCTTGATTCCTTTCCTAAGTATTTTTTTGGCCTTTTCTCACTTTTATATCTCATCCATATTGTGTCTTTGATTCTTAGGTGTATTGATTGGTTCTTTACTTCATCCTATACACTTTGGATTTCTGAATTTGCTTGAAATTCTGCATTTCTGGGCATTTTTATGAAGTTTGAGAGGCTAGCGCTCCCTTACCTCTGCTACCAGAGTGATAACACTCCTCGAAAAGCTTCCATAGAGTGTTTCAACACTCTAGTGTCCTTGACACTAGAGTGATGCCCTTTTTCTAAGGAAAATCTTGTTGGGAATTGGTCTCTGAGTCCAATTTTTTCCTGTTTGCACTTGCTCAGAGTTCTTACAACCAAAGTGTATCCTTTTTTGGGTATCCAACACCTTAATTTATAAGAATTCATGATGCTTTGTTTGGGTTTGTGAAATCTCTTTCTTCTTTACTTTGAGTCACTCTTCTTCTTTCGAGATTTAGAGTTGATTTACTACTTTCTCCTTTATCTGATGGTATGAAAGTTGTTGTAAGGAAAATCAGAGATATATGCACTATTACATTTTATATTTGAGGTATTTTTAACAAGAAATTCCTGGTTTTTCATCATCCATTATCCTTCTCCTACCTTCAATTGAATTTTCACCAATTTTCATGCATTCTGGGTGAGTTTTTGCATGGTTTTTGGCTCTTTTTCTGAGTTTCTGGGAAGATCAACACCCCCTTGTAGGCCATACTAGAGTGCCATATCTCTCCTACAATGTCTTAGGGAGTGTTGAAACACCCTATGCACCCTTCTGGGTGAGCGCTAGTCTCTTTTTTGAGATTTTTTGCCTTCTTTTTCTCAACCTTTTACAACCTGTTTTGCAGAGATCTTTACCTAGACTCTGTGGTTGGTTTGTGAAATTGGGTGGATTGGTTTTTGATGGTTTTTGATGCTTTTCACTCTCTTTTGTCTTGATTGGAGTGATCCAGGTGGATATCGGTGGCCACCCACCTTTTTCAGCTGGCTCAAAACAATTTTCTGGCAATTTTGGCAATTTACTATTTTTAGCAGGTTTTAACTTCCGGGGCCATTTTGAGGGCCTAAATGAAGATTTTTCACGATTGAGGTTCTCAATGATAGCCTAAAATGGAGATCACATTCAAAAGTTACGACCCTGGGAAGTTGATGTACTCACTTACCCAAACGGGGCCCACATGAATTTTGGCTCTTCATCTCCTAGGGTTAGGTTTTTGGATGTCTAGGATTTTTGGCATTCCGATTTATTTTAAAAAGGCCTTCAGAGCCTCATTGTAATCATCTTCTTGTGAATGCAAGTAGTCATCACATCTCTTCTTAGAGATAAGCTGCCACCATTCTAGCGAGTCTTTCACTCTGTATTTTTACAGTCTCTGTACATTTATTTCATTAATAGAAATCGTGTATTACTATATCTCTGTGTTTATGGTTTCATCTCTGATATATTTCTGTTATATTATTGGATATACACGATATATCTGTGCATTTATTTATTATATCTCCACTCTCATTTCATGTCGAAAATAATCTAGATCAGTGG